>CM033649.1:77887884-77905578 GCA_019512145.1 Engystomops pustulosus
TGTTATAGAGCAGGAGGAGCTGAGCATATGTGTACATAGTGTCCTATCTGCAGGCAGCATGTTATAGAGCAGGAGGAGCTGAGCATATGTGTACATAGTGTCCTATCTGCAGGCAGCATGTTATAGAGCAGGAGGAGCTGAGCATATGTGTACATAGTGTCCTGAGGAGCTGAGCATATGTGTACATAGTGTCCTATATACAGGCAGCACATTATAGAGCAGGAGGAGCTGAGCATATGTGTACATAGGGGGTCATTTACTAAGGGCCCGATTCGCATTTTCCTGACGTTTACCCGAATATTTCCGATTTGCGCCGATTTTCCCTGTATTGCCCCGGGATTTTGGCGCACGCGATTGGATTGTGGCGCATCGGCGCCAGCATGCACGCGACGGAAATCGGGGGGCGTGGCCGAACGAAAACCTGACGGATTCGGAAAAAAACGCAGCATTTAAAACAATAAAAGTGTCGCTTGGGACACGCTTACCTTCACTTGGTCCGGCTCGGTGAACTTGAGTGCGTTCTGATGCTTTTCAGCGCAGCAGCGCCACCTGGTGGACGGCGGAGGAACTACCTTGATGAATCCCGGCCGGACCCGAATCCACCGCAGAGAACGCGCCGCTGGATCGCGAATGGACCTGGTAAGTAAATCTGCCCCATAGTGTCCTATCTGCAGGCCGCATGTTATAGAGCAGGAGGAGCTGAGCAGATGTGTACACAGATAGGGACACTATTACAATCTTCTCATCTCTCCTGCTCTATAACATGCTGCCTGCAGATAGGACACTATGTAGAATATGCTTCTCATCTCCTCTTGCATACTAATCATGTCTGCCATGCAATAGGACAACTAATGTACATATCTGCTCAGGCTCCTCCGCTCCTATAACATGCTGCCTGCGATAGGACACTATGTCCATTGCCGCTTCTCCTATTCCTGCTAGGAAGCATGTACATCCTAGGCTCTACTCTTAAACATGCGGCCTGCGTATAGGGGCACTATGTACAATCTGATGTCAGCACACCCATTCGTCTAAACGATTATGCCTGCAATAGAGACACTATGTACAATCTGCTCAGGCTCCTCCTGCTCTCTATAACATGATGCCTGAGATAGGCACATGTACAATCGTGCTCAGCTCCTCCTGACTCTATAAATGCGGCCTGGTATAGGCACTATGTTACAAATTGCTAAGCCCCTTCTGCTCTATAACAAGTGCCTGCAGATAAGTGAGCATTTCCTATTATATTAATATTAGACACAAAAACAACTGTAATACAATAGGTGCGCAGTAAAATGTGACTATGGAGTCATTGACAAGGATTTATATATCGAAGTGGTCTGAAGGTAAAATTGGTTCTAGTTTGCCTTTGGAAACCAATCACAGCTCATCTTTAATTTTTTATTTAACACAGGCTGTGGGAAAATGAAAGCTGAGCTCTGATGGTACTAAGACCAGTTCTGCTCTAACAGAAGAACTTCTACAAAAAAAAACAAAAATCTCCCCCATTGAGGGTGAAATTGCCCCAGCAGACATGACTCCATAGCGGGTACATGAGAGGCTCCGGTCTCCTGTAGTGAGTGTTCATGGTGCAGGCTTATGCTGGTGCCATGCCAGGACGGGGGCATATGGGGGGATAATCACAATTCTCTGGGTGCTCTGTGGTGGTTGTAGCCAGCGGTAACTTATGGGGGTAAGGAGGGTGCGGTCCAACCGGGCCCAGGAGGCTTATGGGGCCGCCTAAAGGTGGTCCAATTTCCCATATGGGGACTAATTTCATAACACACCATACATTAGTCGGGGCCCTGGCACAGACTTTGCACTGGGGCCCCCTCCCTCTAGTTACGCCACTGTTTGGTGGCCCTGGTAATTTTTTCGTTGCCTGAGTCATTCAGATGAGGCACATTTTTGCATTTTCCCACTCTTTTGTTATTTTAACCTACAGAAGGAGTCACATGGGACACCAGCAGGCTAATTCTCACGGGTGCAGAGCCTGCCTTTCCTATGTCATACTGATGGGTCATGCATTCGAAATCTTGCAGGAAATTTCTTCTTTTGTCAGGCTCTGCCAGGCAGCATGTTATAGAGCAGGAGGAGATGAGTAGATTGTACATAGTGTCCTATCTGCAGGCAGCATGTTATAGAGCAGGAGAAGATGAGTAGATTGTACATAGAGTCCTATGACTCTCTCATTGTAAATCAAATATATAATTTTTTAAAATCCGTATGGGTTTTATAGTTGAATGTTAACTACAACGATGTCTTCTGATTTGTAGACTTCTTGAAATGTTTTTTAGAACAATCCTTCCCAGACTGAAGTGACCCCTTCTTAGCGGAGCAGGCCAGACATATACATACTGAGGAAGTCAGACCGGCCTTCTGCACCCTGACAGACTCTAGGTAAATCACAGAGCAGACACATTCACATTGTCCACTATTTTGGATGAAATGTAAATTTTCTAAGAAAAAAATAGGAACTCCATTCCACACGCCTGAGGCATGGACATTTTACCCGCAGGTTAAGTAAATATATGGTTTATGCATGTCGTGCAAATTAATTCCTCCATAAATAAATTCCATATGGTCATTGGTTCCTCTGGTATAACTGGGCCCATTATAAATCTCTATTTTGGCTACAATTTGTTCTACATATCTGGTCATCTGCTGAATTTCATTAGAAATTTCTATAGTCTTGAGTATTTCACCGCAGATATTCTTCTACCCGGAATCATTTGTGCCGAAAACACATCTCAAACGTCCATCCATCTCTTCTTTTTAGATTCCTGTATTTTTGTTGGTTTTGTTAAACTTTACATTATCAACGTTTTTGATTTCCTTTGAATTTTTTTTTGCGTTGAGTCAAAAATATGAGATCAAAAACATAGAAACAGAACACAATGTCCTAAGTCATAAAGCATAAAACATCACCGCGTGGCAAAGGTTAATACACATATATCAGGAAGACACAAATTTGGATGGAAAACTATTAGAACTAAATTGAGGAGGAACCATTTCACTCTGTGCGAAGACAGAAATTTTAGGGGGGCATCCCCTCGCATCCCCACGGTCAGACAAGGCCAAGGTCATGACAGCAAAACAAACAACAGATGCTTTGTAAAAGGACACTTTTCTCAATGGTCGGACCCCACTGATCAGGCATTTATGAATAAAACATGGTTATATTTTAAAGGATTTTCATTAATATTTTTCCCTTTTTCAGAGCAGAAGTCATTAATGTAAGATTACTGGGAGCTCCAATGCTGAGAATTCACAATATCTTGATAGGGTCCATGTCACCTCTTCCTTCTCACTGGATGGGAATCTTTGAATTGACCATTGATCAGACAATGGTCTTATATCATAAGCAGATTGACCTGGGATTCAAGATAGTGGGGAGCCGAGCCCCAATGCCCAAGAAAGAGACACAGGGCAGAGATGCAAGAGGAAAAGAAGAGGCGCAGCTATCGTGTGATATCGTTTGGCACAATGGTAAAGATATAAGGCAGGACTCTCACCTTGATTCAGATGATATAAGCGTGTAGCAGTATGGATGAACGCAGCTGCCAATCCCGAGTACCCACGTTCACTGAAGGACCAGGATCCCGGAACGATGTGAAGATATGATAATACCCAAAAGAATGGTTGGGATGGCGCAGAGGTCCGATTTGATAAAGGAATCCACTTTATTGATGCAACATAGGATGCGACACGTTTCAGCCCCGGACCGGGGCTTTCATCAGGCCTTAATGGGGCACATTTGCTTACCTGTTGCTGCGCGATCCCAGATCCGAAATGTCCATCTTCCTCCCGGTGTATGTAAGTGCATGGCTTGCGACATTGTCCGACGGCCTGCCCCCGATTTGTGTCGTGTGAAAGCCGGCACGATTACAACACAATCCGATCGCATGCGACACAATCCCCAGCGCGATCCCTGAAAAGTCGGGAAACCCCAATGTAAATAAGCCCCAATAAAGTTGACAAAAAAAGTTCAGTATCGGCGGAAGTAGGTGAGGAGTAGAGATGAGTGGACTTGTAATCGAACTTGAACTGAAAATACGGGTCTGCTCATCTCTAGTGAGGAGGAATGGGAACTGTGAGTCACTTTCTTTGTATCTAGGTGATACATGTCTTTACAGGAAAGCTCCTTTATTGTTGTTTGTTGAAGCCCCAATTCACAGTAATATTCCTGTGGAGACAGAGAGTATCTAATACTGGTCACCAAATGTAAGCTTGAATGAGCCACATCCATTATTGGGATATGAAAAAGTGGATCAGGATCCTCAGCATACCACTTTTTCCTTCAAAGTATTGGTTAACTGTGTAAGATGCTGGTCACAACCAGCTTAATGGGGGATTCCCAAGAAGGCAATACTCTTAAATATACTCAGGATAACAAAAGAACACATTCTCTAATTCACTGTTATTAACAAAAATACAACATTTCACAGATATAATTCCAATCTGTCTCTATCAGTCCTAGGGTACGCAATTTTGGTTGCCCTGGGATCCGACTGTTAATCTTCTGACAGAAGATTTTTCTCATGCATAGATTCTCTTGTCTCACACTACAGTGTCTCTGCACCACCTCTCCCCTTGCATTCCAAGATGAGCTCACACACACACTCTTACACTTCCTGGCAGCAAACAGCAGCATGAGGAGAGTACATCTACAAACCACAGGCAAGATAAGATCTTTTATATCAGGAATAGAAGGCACAGCAGAGCTGACTGTGTGTGTGATATAGTTGAATTAGCGGGGCTGACAGTGTTTGTTATAGCTCAGAGGTAGCAGAGCTGGAGAGCGTCAATGTATGTTATATCCATCTCATGGATTCATCATCCCTCATCTCTGATCTGTCTCATCTCTCTTATTCTCTATGTCAGTGAATGTTCATAAGCTAAATAAAAGTGGACCCTGATAATGTAACCAGATTTTCAGCACACATCTCATAGCACAGAGGGATCATGAAGTGTCTGCTTAGAGAGTCCCCGTCCACACTCTGGAATCTTACACTGACCATCACTGAGTGATAGGAACTAAAACAACAATAAAACTGAGTAAAATTGTAAAGTAAGGAGGTACAAATGATGTGTATTGTGCAAACATCAGTAGGAGGTTACAATTTAAGAACTTTCTTTCATGGACAAACCCCTTTAATACCAGAAGCCACCTTAAATAGGACCTGTCACCTATAAAAAAGGCACTTTAGTAAGCAGCTCCTAGTGCTAGTCCATTTTTAGCAGTGATAAACTGCTAGCTTTATCGGAATCCTCCAATAAAGCTAGCAGTCACTGCCGCATAGTACAATAGAAACGCCGGACCACGCTCAAAACGTATTCATAAGGGGGCAGTCCGAGGTGCTGCTTCTCCCCCATACCGCACCTCCCACTCCATGGCAGTCACCACCTTTTAGTCCGGCCCCCTCATGAATACGCCAGACTGCTTTGAGCGTGGTCTGCTAGCTTTATTGGAGGGTTTCAACAAAGCTAGAAGTTTATCACTGCTGAAAATAGGCTAGCGCTAGGAGCTGCTTACTCTAGTAAGCAGCTCCTAGTACCTTTTTTATAGGTGACAGGTCCTCTTTAAGATGTATCGATGAGCATGGATCAGTCCATCACCAATTCCAATGAGAGACTAGCAAGAAAGTCTGATCCCTTGATGTTCCAGACAAAGATGGCGGTGACTCTATGAAGATATTAGAGTTGGTGCTGTAATGAAAGACTACCCTGTTGTGAGACAGAGTTAGAGGGAAAGTCCTCAATCTGCCGTGGATTGTGGGGAAATACAGTCCTCCCTGTGATACACGGTGATGCTCTGGCCACTATCATCAAAGACATAGAGGAAGACATTGAATTAAAATGGAAGTGGTGAGGACCATTGTAAGTATGGTCAAATAAGTAGTGTGGACATTACCAGGCAAAGGGTAGAGTAGGACCAAGAAGCTGTGGCACTACAGTACCAAAGATTGGTGATTTCTATGATTAATCTAGTGGTTGCAAATATGATGCAGATGTTTTGGAGGAGAGACAATGTGATGGCAGGTCAAGTGAGGCTTCCCGACGGCAGAGACTGATGGAGATATACCATACCAGATAGGGAGGGCAGAGGTAACCACTACCATGTAACGCTGGTAATGGCCTTTCTTGCCATCGAACAGGTTTGATTGTTCACTGCAATTCAGTTGATACAACTTCATACTATTATGTATGTGCACGTTCAGTGTGTGATAAACAGATTACATTGTGCGCTTCACTGGGCATAATACATATCTTCCACAAACTGAGTGTAAAGGATTGGGGGGGTTAATTTGATGATAATGCTTTGCAGGAAGTATGTGGAATGTACTTATTTGGGTATTTCACCTTATTTGACGGGGTAAAGGAATAACATTTAAATTTACAGTGTTCTTTCAAAACCTATGGGATGTAAATATTGTAAATAATCTTTTACTAAGCGAGGCCTTATCTGTTCTCCCTATCACCAACACCTCATAGCTTTGTCAGTGTTCTCCTGATTCATTCCCTTGGATAGGGATTGCTGGTAAATCACTGAAGTACTGGGCGATACGCTTGAATGAATCTTGGTATGGGACCAACTTCTGAGCGTTCATTTAGAATTTGCATGCAGCTACAATCAGGCCGGAGTTCTGCGGAATGATGATGATGAGGAGAAGGTTTTTTTTATTGCAATCAAATGCTTGGATTGAATGATATCAGAATAAATCAAGAGAATAAAACGTTATCTGGAGCAATGTGTTTTGCAGACACAATCGATTGAGGCATTAGGGTAAATAGGGGCTCACCTCGTTGGATTGGGAGGTAAAACCAACCCAAACTAAGGTCCATCTATTGTAAATGATCGCTGGCCAATAGTTACTCCTTCCAGAATGGCCCGGCAGAGAATCAGAGGACCAGACTCTCTCTCAAAGGTCCACAAAAAGTCTAACCCATGGAAAAGAGACTCTCTTGGAATCACTTGCATTTTTTTCATGGAGTTACTCGCAAATATGATAAATTCGAGCTGATTATTAATAACACATCAAATGCAGACATGCACAGGTCCGTTTAGATGGAGGGTGAGCCATTAGATTTTTCACTGGTAATGGGCCCAATGTATACCTGTGCAACACTGGGAGCCTATAGAGTAAGTCTCGGCTCTATCCCGCTACAACTTATCTCCAAAAGATTTCCCATTGAAATTCATCCATCATCCAGACATGTGAATATTGGCGGGTTCAGACATGTTTTCTCTGATGTATACGGGGGCATTTATTGAGACCTATTGGGGGTCATTTACTAAGGGCACGATTCACGTTTTCCCGACGTGTTACCCGAATATTTCCGATTTGCGCCGATTTTTCCCAAATTGCCCCGGGATTTTGGTGCACGCTATCGTATTGTGGCGCATTGGCGCCGGCATGCAAGCAACGGAAATCGGGGGGGCGTGGCCGAACAAAAATGGCAATGGATCGTGAACTCCGGCGGACCTCGACGGACTTCGGCGCAGCAGCGACACCTGGTGGACGTCGGAGGAACTGCCCTAGTGAATCGCCGGAAGACCCGAATCCACCGCAGAGAACGGCCCGCTGGATCGCGAATGGCCCGGGTAAGTAAATCTGCCCCAATGATTTCACAATCTGCTACCTAACCCTTCAAATCAAAAACCCCTGCAAGGGTCAGGAGCTGTTGGCCACCAAACTGAGATACTTCTGCACTCAGATCTGCTCAGGCTCAAAGTCCACATTTAAGATGCAGGGGGTGCTCTTGACCACAATTCTGAATTGCCCGTTCTAGATCTTTCATCTGTGCCTGACTACACAAGAGTTCTCTCTGTCCTGACCTCAGATTCATGTTGACCATTCTTTGTCTAGAGTTCTTATACATGTTGGATTGACATTGGTAGCCTATTTACAATGCGGTTAATTTCCCAAGAACTGGTTAAAGGGTAACAACTGATGGAGCTTTTGAATTGCTTTGTGACTCCAATCCTGTATTCTTATTCTGTTCTATTTCCTTGATGATCCCATCAAGATTCTGGCCACCATTCTGATCTTCCTGCTTGCCACTTGACTACAAAGAGCTCAGTTTGCCATGACCTAGGCTTCTACTTGACCATTCTCTGCCTAATTCTTGCCTAATGACCTAGGCTTCACTTTGACCATTCTCTGCTTAAATCTCTCATGCATTGCGTGGACTTGACCCGCCTGAGTTGGCTGCCAACTATATTAGCACTAATTGCCCCTTAACAGTGAATTCCATATCCATAAGCATGGGTCAAAGAGTGAAAACCAGTGGAGAACTTAGATGCACCCTGAAAAAAAAGCCAAACTAATTAAATGGTCCTCAAAGGTGCCTAATTTGTTATGTTATAACCCTGGGACTCTAATCCTGCTGTGACCCCCAACTGGTTCCAAGCTGCCTGACCTGACCTGACCTGACCACATAAGATCTCTGTCTGCTCTGACCTCAGCTTTCCGAGGACTAATCTTGCATGTGTTTCTCTTGAACTATCTGGGTTGACTGTCAATATGGCACTGGTTAAAGTGTAAAAACCGAAATGGCAATTGGACACACTCAGAACGCTAAACTGAATAGGTGTCCAAAGCCCATTGAATACAATACATTTTATGATTAGACCCCCCCCTCAATTTATCGGTAGCATTATATCTGTAAATATACACAGAGATATTGGGGCAGATTTACTTACCCGGTCCCGTCGCGATCATTCGGGTCCGGCACGATTCACTAAGTTTGTGCGTCCGAGTTCCTGCATGTGTAGCTGCTGCGCCGAGGTCCGCCGGAGTTCGTCAGCATCTTTTTCATTTCAACAGCAGTAGTTATATTTCAGCCACAAGTTGCCAACCCTATTTTGCAGGATAACATGATTTACGTGACCGCAGATGTATGCAAACAACTATATATTTGACTGGAAAACCTTTCCGAGAGCTGTTCCCACAAAAATCCCTGGAACATGTTCTGGAAGTAATACACCATATCTATTGGACAAACATTATCCAGATATCTGCAGATACCCCGAGAGAGGGACCGTACTGTAATACACTTGGAATTCATTTGTCATTTACCGGTTGTAAATCCTTTGTCATTTACTCAGTTTTTTATATACATTTCATGGGAATATCAGGCCGTGGTGCACTATGGATGTTAATATTAATTAGGATAAAACTGTAGAACCGACTCCGTGTAAAATTTCCTGTAGGTCTGAGGAGCACGGTACATGTTTGACAGCTACAAACAGGACGCCGTTGTTTATAGTCTATAAGAATACGGTAATAGTGCACGTGAAATGAGTCGTGACGGACACACATCCTGGCCAATAATGGCTTTCACCTCCCAGCTTCATTGTTCTGTTCTGTTTTATCTGTCATTTTATTGTCGGGAAATGGAAGACATGGAGAACAAAGTGTTTATTCTGCAGCATATGAACATGCAACTACATTGCTTCCATGTGTAGCGCGTCAATAGTTTTTTGGGTTTCCGACAATAAACATATGTTCGGCTAATATCCTGTTCTCTGAGCATTTTTCTTACATAGTATCATTTATATAAGATGAGTGACAAATATCATATATAGCATGAGTACCTGACATGGTCATAGATGGCAAGTATCTCCAATACCAATGAGTGTCGGAGGTGGTTGGGAGTTGTAGTTAAGAGCAGCTGGTTGGAAAGGACTAATATACTATCTTGTTGATATACTGCACAGGAATATCGCGATTATGTATATATACACTGTCTTGCTAAGCTTACAATGGAATTTCCTATAGTCGTCTGAGATATATTGAAGTCCATTTCATAGGAAGACATTTCGCCTACTGCTAAGTTTATGTACAATGGACTGAAGCCAGGGTGTCCTAAGGAAACCCAGACAGCAAGGAGAAAACACAGAAACTCCTTGCAGATGGTATCCCAAGGACATCTGTGCCATCTTAAGGAAATGCCAATTTTTATTATAATTCAATGGTCTTTTTAGGGGTTTTGTACCAGTTACACTTTGATGACTTGTGCATAAGAATATTTTCAGTTACCAGGGCCGGCTGCCATACAGAGAATGGAGCCCGACTAAAAGACTGATAATGGGTGCACCTATCTAATGGTGCAAGTGTCTTGTTCATAAATATTACATAAAACGTTAGTGATCATGACCATGGTCAGTAGGGTGTCGGCTCCCACCAATCCTGAGATATACAGGGAAGCTGAGATGATCCAGGGTATCTTCCACTACAAAGATTATCCTTAAAAGATTTGTCAGAGTATTTAAAAACATATATAGTTGGCTTTTAGGGGGGCTGTAAAAAAAAAACCTCATACTTACGGCAATTTTGTTGTCTTGCGCACGTTCCGCTCCAACAACTTCCATCCATCTGGCACACCCATCCACCCTCTTTCTCTGGGCCTGATACAGTGGGGCACATGTATTATCGCATCTGCGCCAAAAAAATGCTGGGATTTTAATGTTTATTTTGCGCAGAACTGTTGCGGATCATTTATAATGAGTTTGCGCCAGAAAGAACAGATGTTTCCGACTATCCGACACCTCTGGCTTTTTTTTGCGCAAGTGGGCGTGGCCTAATGTTTCCCCATTATTCTCCACATTTATGTGTATTTTGTCAGCATTTTTTTAGGCGCAATTTTTGGTGCACGATAGACCAGGAAAAAATTGGTCAGATAGCAAAATTAAGGCGCAGTCCATGTAAGATTTTGGCGCACATCTCATTGATGTCGGCATTTTTATGGAGCCCCAATGATCAGTTCCGCCTACCCATAACAGCCATGCCCCACTTAAATACATCGGGCTGAGCTTTGCAGAGACTGATCTCCGATGCCGACAGACGTGCTTGCGCCACAATTAGTAAATCCCCCCCAATGTTTGTTTCAATGGGGGGTTTTTTTGGGCGCTTTGCAATTTTTGTGCCTCTTTGGGACTTTTTGAAATGTGCACTGGACATTAGTTTATTGTCAGTAAGACACATTTATCTTCTATTCCAGATGTGCTAAATGTCCACATGGCATTTATCTTTTCAAATTGTCTAAAATTTGCAACATTTTTTGGCATTAAAACTCCAGAAGAAACCATACTTAGAGAAAGCTTAGATTGGGGTTTTTTTACAGCCCCCCCCCCTCACACATCCCCTTTAAATTGTTCTGCACAAATCAATAGTAAGACACAAAAAAAATTAGAACTATGAGTGTTTCTTATTTCCTTTACTGTGGCTTATATTATCCTCCTTTCTATTCTTTTTTGCACTCTGCTGAATTTTGTCTTGCTACAAACAAGACAGGCAGGAACTCCGTGAGGTGTTTACATAAAAGTCTATGCAGAGGGGAGGGGCAGCAGTGAGTCACAGCAGCTATAGGTCTATAGCCAAAGTTTATTGGAAATGACCCATTAATAATATTTTTCCTCTATAAAAGGAACATTTCTACCACATTATATAGGAAAATTGGATGATATGACCCATTGTCAGCCTGGAAAGCCTACGTCCCACAGGTAAAATTTTTCATGGGGAACACCTCTGTCGTCTACATGAAAATTTCTAAAACATAGCGGACCCATAGCTTGCCTTCTAGCCTTTGCCTTGGACTGTTATGATCTTTTATGAAATGGTGAATGTCTGTATGAAATACTGTCTGGCTTCTGTACAATACATGCAGGGCCTGGGGGCCCATCAAGCTATGGGACCTACCGGTGGCTTTACCTGTTCACCATTTGCCCATTCCGAGTCTGATATAACCAATTTTTATTGGCTTTTATCTGCCATACAAGAAACCGTTTGAATTAATTCAATGATTGTTCACACAAAGACGATCAAGTCATATGAAACACTGGTTATTTTATTGGATCGCTTGAAAAAATAAATCACTTAAAAAATAAAATTTGATTTTAGTTTTATAAACCCCGAGAGATACAGTATTTTCAACATGGTAAGACAAAATCTGATAACAGTCCTGTAAGTGACAGATATTAAACAGTCTGACCACTGGATGTCACCAGCCACTGCAGGAACACACAGATCAATGGCTGAGATTTATCAGAGCAGATTTATTTATTATTTATAATCAGAAATTATTTTTATTAAATCCAAATAAAATTATGTACATTCATTCTATGTAAGGTGAAGAAGTACAGTATCATTGGAATGTTTTACACTTGCCCCAGTACATCCGATGTCCAACTCCGCCAATTGCATCGAGGTACCGCTACTCCGTGCCCCAGATCCTGCTGAAGTGTACAGGCTACTCCGATGGCCATATCCTGCCTTGAATACAGTCTCTGATATGCAAGGCGTTACTCCGTGCCCAGTATCACTGCCTGTGAAGGTGCTACAGGCTTCCGTGCCCCAGTATCCGCACTGAAGTGTACATCAGACACTCCGTGCCCCGAGTATCCGGCCATCGAATGTTGTACGGCTACTCCGTGCCCCAGTATCCTTCATCGAAGTGACAGGCTACTCCGTCCCCCAGTATCCTGCCTTGAAGTGTACAGAGGTCTCCGTGCCCCAGTACTCCTGCCTTAGTGTACGGCTACCCGTGCCCAGTATCTGCCTCGAATGTACAGGTTCACCGGCCCCAGTATCCTGTATCCGAAGTGTACAGGCTACCGTGCCCCAGTATCCGCATCGTAGTGTCAGCTACTCCATGCCCCATATCCTGCCTTGCCTCGAGTGTACATTATCCGGCCCCAGTATACCTTCCCCTCGAAGTGTACAGGCTATCTCCGTGCCCCAGTATCCTGCTCGAAGTGACAGGCTACTCCGTGCCCCAGTATCCTGCATCGAAGTGTACAGGCTACAGCCATGCCCCAGTATCTGTATCGAAGTGTACAGACTACTCCGTGCCCCAGTATCCCTGTATGAAGTGTACAGGCTACTCCCGCTCCCCATGTCCTGTATCGAAGGTACAGCTATCCGTGCCCCAGTATCCTGCATCGAAGTGTACAGGCTACTCCGCTCCCCAGTGTCCTGTATCGAAGTGTACAGACTACTCCGTGCCCCAGTATCCTGTATCGAAGTGTACAGGCTACTCCGCTCCCCAGTATCCTGTATCGAAGTGTACAGGCTACTCCGCTCCCCAGTGTCCTGTATCGAAGTGTACAGGCTACTCCGTGCCCCAGTATCCTGCCTCGAAGTGTACAGGCTACTCCGCTCCCCAGTGTCCTGTATCGAAGTGTACAGGCTACTTCGTGCCCCAGTATCCTGTATCGAAGTGTACAGACTACTCCATGCCCCAGTATCCTATATCGAAGTGTACAGGCTACTCCGTGCCCCAGTAGTATCCTGCCTTGAAGTGTACAGGCTACTCCGTGCCCCAGTATCCTGCATCGAAGTGTACAGAGTACTCCGTGCCCCAGTATCCTGTATCGAAGTGTACAGGCTACTCCGTGCCCCAGTATCCTGCATCGAAGTGTACAGGCTACTCCGCTCCCCAGTATCCTGCATCGAAGTGTACAGATCCTACTTACTTTACCTACTATTCCCCTCCCCCAGTATCCGCTATCGAAGTGTACAGCTACACTCCGTGCCCCAGTATCCTGTATCGAAGTGTACAGACTACTCTCCGTGCCCAGTATCTGTACGAAGTGTACAGACTACTCCGGCCCCTATCCTGATCGAAGTGTACCACTACTACGTGCCCCAGTATCCCGTACAACGAGTGTACAGACTACTCCGTGCCCCAGTATCCTGTCAAGTGTACAGGACTACTCGTGCCCCCAGTATCCTGCATAGAAGTGTAAAGGCTACTCTGCTCCCAGTATCCTGCTCGAAGAGGTACAGGCTACTACTCCGTGCCCCAGTATCCTGTATCGAAGTGTACAGGCTACTCATGCCCCAGTATCCTGCATCGAATTCAGGCTACCCGTTCCCTATCCTGCTCGAAGTGTACCAGACTACTCGTGCCCCGGTTCCTGCATCGAAGTGTACAGACTACTCCCGTGCCCCCAGTATCCTGCGTGAAGTGTACAGGCTACTCCGTGCCCCAGATGCCTGCATGAAGTGTACAGCACTACTCGTGCCCCAGTATCCTGTCATCGAAGTGTACAGCTACTCCGTGCCCCAGTATCCTGTATGAGATGTACAGGCTACTCCGTGCCCCACGTATCTGCATCGTAGATGTAACAGGCTCTCAGTGCCCCAGTACATGCCTCGAAGTGTACAGGCTACTCCGTGCCCCAGTATCCTGCACTCGAAGTGTCAGGACTTCGTCCCCAGTATCCTCCTTCTCGCAGTGTACAGCTATCTCGACGCTGCCCCAGTATCTGCATCGAAGTTGTACAGGCTACTCATGCCCCGTATACGGTATCAAGTGTAAGACTACTCCGTGCCCAGTATCCTTGTATCGAAGTGTCAGGCTACTCCGTCCCCAGTGCCTGTTCGAAGTGACAGGCTACTCCGTGTCCCCTATCCTCCTCGAAGTGTACAGGCTACTCCGCTCCCCAGTGTCCTGTACGAGTGTACAACTACGTACTCCGTGCCCCCATATCCTGTATCGAAGTGTACAGGCTATCGTCGCTCCCCAGTATCCTGTATCGAAGTGTACAGGCTACTCTCCCGCTCCCCAGTGTCCGTCTGTATCGAAGTGTACAGGCTACTCCGTGCCCCAGTATCCTGCATCGAAGTGTACAGCTACCTCCGCTCTCCCCAGTGACTGTATCGAAGTGTACAGGCTACTCGTGCCCCAGTATCCATATCGAAGTGACAGACTACTCCATGCCCCAGTATCCTGATATCAAGTGTCAGGCTACTCCACGAATTAGCACACGTAGCATATCCTGCCTTGAAGTGTACAGGCTACTCCGATGCCCCAGATATCTCACCAATCGTAAGTGTAACAGAGTACTCCGTGCCCAGTATCCTGTATCGAAGTGTACAGGCTACTCCGTGCCCCATTATCCTGCCATCGACGTGTACAAGTACTATACTCGCTCCCAGTACCTGCATCGAAGTGTACAGACTACTACCTCCCCAGTATCCTGTATCGAAGTGTACAGGCTACTCCGTGCCCAGTATCCTCGAAAACAAATACGAAGTGTACAGAATACTCCGTGCCCACGGTATCCGCATCGAAGTGTACAGTAGACTCCGTGCCCCTATCCTGTATCGAAGTGTAACAGACTTACTCCGTGCCCAGTATCCTGTAGCGAAGCTTACAGACTACTCCGTGCCCCAGTATTCTCTATCGAATGTACAGGCTTACTCCGTTTGCCCCAGTATCCTGCTCGAAGTGTACAGGCTACTCTGCCCCCATATCCTGCATCGAAGTGTAACAGGCTATCTTGCGTGCCCCGCATATGCTGTATCGAAGTGTACAGGTACTCCATGCCCCAGTATCCTGCATCAGAAGTGTACAGTACCGTGCCCCAGTATCCTGCCTCGAAGTGTACAGGCTACTCCATGCCCCAGTATCCTGCCTCGAAGTGTACAGGCTACTCCGTGCCCCTCATCCTGCATCGAAGTGTACGGCTACTCCATGCCCCAGTTATCCTGACGAATGTCGACTATGCCGTGCCCAGTATCCTGATCGAAGTGAACGGCTACTTCGCTCGCCCCGAGTGTCCTGACGAAGTGTACAGGCTACTCATATGCCCCAGTATCCTGCCTCGAAGTGTACAGGCTACTCCGTGCCCCAGTATCCTGTATCGAAGTGTACAGTACTCCTGACCCAGTATCCTGTATCGAAGTGTACATGCACTACTGCCCCATGTATCCCTGCTCGAGTGTACGTGCACTCCTGCCCCAGTACTGTCCTGCTCGAAGTGTACAGGCTACTCCGTGCCCCAGTATCCTGCATCGAAGTGTACAGGCTACTCCGTGCCCCAGTATCCTGTATCGAAGTGTACAGACTACTCCGTGCCCCAGTATCCTGTATCGAAGTGTACAGGCTACTCCGCTCCCCAGTGTCCTGTATCGAAGGTAATCACTAGCTACCCGGAGTATCCTGCTCGAATGTACAGCTACTCCTCCCCAGTGTCCTGTATCGAAGGTACAGACTCTCCGGGTCCCTATCCTCGTATCGAAGTGTAAGCTACTCCGTTGCACCAGTATCTGACGAAGTGTACAGGCTACTCCTCCGCGCCCCCAGTATCCGGTATCGAATGTACAGGATACTCCGTGCCCCATATCCTGCCTCGAATGTACAGGCACTACTCCGCTCCCCAGTGTCCTGTATCAAGTTGTACATGCTACTTCGTGCCCAGTATCATGCTACGAAGTGTACGACTACTCCTCCCCAGTATCCTTTCGAAGGGTACAGGCTACTCCGTCCCGTAGCCTGCAGAATGTACAGGACTAGTTGACAGAACGAAAAAACATGCCAGTAATAAAAAAATCCGTCCCCCGTAGTATCCTGCCTCGAAGTGTACAGGCTACTCCGTGCCCCAGTATCCTGCCTCGAAGTGTACAGGCTACTCCGTGCCCCAGTATCCTGCATCGAAGTGTACAGGCTACTCCATGCCCCAGTATCCTGTATCGAAGTGTACAGACTACTCCGTGCCCCAGTATCCTGTATCGAAGTGTACAGGCTACTTCGCTCCCCAGTGGTCCTGTATCGAAGTGTACAGGCTACTTCATGCCCGTATCCTGCCCGAAGTGTACAGGCTACTCGTCCCCAGATATCCTGATCGAAGTGTACAGAGTACTCCGATGCCCCAGTATCCTGTATCGAAGTGTACAGCTCTACTCCGTGCCCCTAGTCCTTGCCTCGAAGTGTCAGGCTACTCGTGCCCAGTATCCTGCATCGAAGTGGTACAGAGTACTCTCCGTGCCCCATCGTATCCTGTATCGAAGTGTACAGGCTACTTAGTGCCCAACGTACCTGCATCGAAGTGTACAGGCTAGCTCCGCGTCCCAGTACCTGTATCGAAGTGTACAGGCTACTCCGTGCCCCAGTATCCTGCCTCGAAGTGTACAGACTACTCCGTGCCCCGTCTCCTGTATCGAAGTGTACAGGCTTACTCCGCTCCCAGTATCCTGCATCGAAGTGTACAGGCTACTCCGTGCCCCAGTATCCTGCATCGAAGTGTACAGGCTACTCCGTGCCCCAGTATCCTGCATCGAAGTGTACAGGCTACTCCGTGCCCCAGTATCCTGTATCGAAGTGTACAGGCTACCTCGCTCCCCAGTATTCTGTATCGAAGTGTACAGGCTACTCCGTGCCCCAGTGTCCTGTATCGAAGTGTACAGGCTACTCCGTGCCCCAGTATCCGCCACGAAGTGTACAGGTACTCCGCTCCCCAGTGTCCTGTATCGAAGTGTACGCCGGCTACTAGGAGACTTCCTGCCCATATCCTGCATCGAAGTGTACAGACTACTCCAGCCCCAGTATCCTATATCGAAGGTACAGGCTACGTACTCCGTGCCCAGTATATCCTGCTTCAAGTGTTACAAGGCTTACTCCGTGCCCAGTATCCTGCACTCGAATTGTACAGGAACTCCTTACTCCGTCCCCAGTACCTGTATCGAAGTTACGGCTACTCCGTGCCCCGAGTATCCTGCATCGAAGTGTACAGACTCTATACCCCTCCCTATCCTGCATCGAAGTGTACAGGCGACTCTCGCTCCCCAGGTAACTGTATGCAAGTGTACAGCTACTTCCGTGTCCCGTATCCTGCATCGAATTGTACAGGCTCATTCTCCGCTCCCAAGTATCCTGCATCCGAAGTGTATCAGGCTGCTCCTT
>CM033649.1:77905785-77953870 GCA_019512145.1 Engystomops pustulosus
GCGCGGAGTAGCCTGTACACTTCGATACAAGATACTGGAGCGCGGAGTAGCCTGTACACTTCGATACAGGACACTGGGGCGCGGAGTAGCCTGTACACTTCAATACAGGACACTGGGGCACGGAGTAGCCTGTACACTTCAATACAGGACACTGGGGCGCGGAGTAGCCTGTACACTTCGATACAGGATACTGGAGCGCGGAGTAGCCATGGCTGGTCTACTCCACATCCCAGTAACCTCCAACATGAATTTAC
Source organism: Engystomops pustulosus (assembly GCA_019512145.1). Taxonomy (NCBI): domain Eukaryota; kingdom Metazoa; phylum Chordata; class Amphibia; order Anura; family Leptodactylidae; genus Engystomops; species Engystomops pustulosus. The sequence goes on from CM033649.1 coordinate 77,906,040, forward strand.
ATTATTATAAACATTTAAATTCTAAGGGGTTTTGCTTTGTTAAATGATTAAAAAAAAATGATAGGTATAAATTGTAGAAGGCCATGGATAGAAGTGGATTTGTTTTTCTTGAACAATCAGTGTCAATTTCCAAACTCAATTTGGAAAATAAAAAATGGACAAGCGCTGATATTGTGCAGTATTTCTTATATTTAACTTTAGGTGAGATAATGTAGAGTTACACTCACCTTTTTTAGTTGTGTACTACCACTTTTATGCATTTTTGTGTAACCTTAGTCCATGGAGCAGCCTCGGATCACCCAGCGAGGCACAATGGGTATATAGAGGAAAAAACGGGGTTAGGAGTCAAAGTATATTCTATTTGGGGAAATCAATGCAGGGAATTTATTAAGACTGCTTACTGATAATATCCGGCAGCGTGGCACAAGTGTAGCGCACATTGCGCACCCGGCTCAGTTTTAACCAGGTCCGGCTACAGGCTGCACCTGAACCAGGCATAGGGCCCATTCCACGGCCATCCCCCTCCTTACCAGTGTAGGGGGAAGAAGAGGCTAAACTACTAAATCACGGCTTGTAGGCTGGTATTCAGGCGTACAATCCCTGATAAATCCCCTCCATATTTTTTTTAAGCGATATGACCTAAGAAATTAAAACTAAAAATTTTCTTCCAGACTTAAACAAATGGGTAATTCAAACCGTGGCCTTCCCTATAAAGCAGATCCTTAATGCCTGTGTGTTCACAGTTTATATCACACCTTGCTCCAGTTCAGCAAAAGTTCAGCCTCCACATTCAGCTACCAAAAAAAAGCCCCTGAAACAGTTATCTTGAACACTTTTTTATGTTCTAGATTCTACATATTTTAGTGTTTGATTTAAAATCGAATGAACGTTTGGAGACAAATGTAAGGCGTCGGTGCCAGAACCCTGAATATTTTTATTACCCTCTCATAAATATGAAATACTGCATTTATAATAAAGGATATTTCAGGAAGTATTTCTGCTGTACAGACGAGTCGTGAGCTACCACAAGCTGAAGTACGGCATAAAAAAGCCCCAAAACCTTAACACAATGACACTTATAATAACCGACTTCTGTTATATTCTACTGCTTCATGTAAAATGGGTTTAGTCTTTAGGATGGGTAATACTTGCGGAGGAAATTTCAATCATCTTCTACATCTGCTTATAATATAGAACTAATATTTTTGGATGACCGTGCACTTTTATTGTAGATTTCTATAATGTATTCAGTGTAAAGCTGATCTATCATTATACTAAGCTACTCCATGTTTAAATGTGGATTCACAACTTTGACATTTATGGCATATTTAAAGGTTACAGTAATCCCTTAATACCTGGATATGTGGGTCCTACCACTGGGAGATACATCTATCTTCAGTACGGGGTCCCCTAATCCTGTTCTGCTGGGTGATTCAGCTTCTGAGCACCACATCGAGGCAAAGAGTTAATAGATGGTTTGATGCCTATCTCTTTTCACATTTTTGGGTGTCAGGGTTCTTCTATTCTCTGGTGGCCCAAAGTCATCCCACCATGCCGGATGAGACCAGTGCATCTCCATTCTGGATATAGGTGCAAGTCTAACTGTTAAACAGGTTTTCCACTGGGGAGAAAAAGAAGGATATTTACCCAGCTTGCGGGTCACTTTGGTACTTCTAGTTTTCGGGTCTTTGCTCTGAAGTTCCTGGGGTTCATTGGACCAACTTTGGCCATTGAGGGCTTCTTTGGACCAACAAAGGAAATAACTTTCCGGCAAATGGAAGAGGTCTGAGGAGACAACTCATTGTTTTCTTTTTTTTCCAACCAGGTCATGTCCCCCTGTGGATTTCAAGATTCTAGGACCACAAAAAATTTGTGGAGTATCATGTCAATACAAGAGACTTCTATGGTCCACTGTATTCAGTAGGGGAGCACTTACATTGCCTACTCTTGCTTGCCTCACCAGTTATTGATGGCAGATTTAAAGAATATGTCCTGAATACCTGATATATAGGGGCCCAAATCTGGAAGATACATTCAGGGTCAAGGCAGCTATCAAACTACAAGAAGAGCATCAAAAAGAGGTAAGATTAAGGTTGCAAATTAAGGTTACTATGAGCATCCTGAACACATCACAACGGACCGCCGTTCTGAGTAAGGACTGTAATAGGCTTCTGTTTAGATATTACAGCCAAGAGGAGGGGTTGACGAAAAGTTTTGATGCAGAGATCATAGAACACAGAATTGTGACATTCCACCAAAGATCCAAGTCCAGTTATATCTTGGAAAATACAATGGGGCAGATTTACTTACCCGGTCCTGTCGCGATCCCGCGGTGCGTTGTCCATCGAGGATTCGGGTCTGCCGTGATTCACTAAGATTGTGTGCCCGAGTTCCTGCATCCGTCGCTTCTGCGCCGAGGTCTGCCGGAGTTCACCTGCTTCTTCCTGGTGCTTGTAAGTGCGTTTCTTGGAACACATTTCTAAATGCTAAAATCCTGCGTGTTGTCCGAATCCGTCGGGTTGTTCTACGGCCTGCCCCATGATTTCTGTCACATGCAAGATGCCGCCGATGCAACAAAATTCGATCGCATGCGCCAAAATCCTGGGGGAATTCACCGTAAACCGGAAATTATCGGGAAACCCAACGGAAATGCGCTCCGTGGACCGTTAGTAAATGAGCCCCAATGTGTCCACACAAAAAGGTATGATTAAACAGTTCTCCATGGACAATACTGTCTACAGCTTTGTATGGTCAAAGCTGTTGGTAGACTCCCTTTAAGTTTGTAAAGTTACATCTGGACCTTGTTTTTTGGAAAAGGAGTGGAGAATTTTGGTGAAATGCAAGCACCACAGGGGAAGGGTGATGCTGCTGGGCTGCATATAGCCACAAGACGTTTGAGTTTACCATGAACTCCGCTGTATACCATGGTAGTTTTGAATCAAATAAAAAACAACTACCCAACAGACAACGGGAATAAAATTGGGTCAAGTAGAGGACTATTCTGCTATTTCAAATGAAAAGGCGATAAAGAGATTCATTTTGGATGACATTTCTTGGGTAATTTAATATATACTGTCTACAGCTTTGTATGGTCAAAGCTGTTGGTAGACTCCCTTAAAAGTTTGTAAAGTTACATCTGGACCTTGTTTTTGGAAAAGGAGTGGAGAATTTTGGTGAAAATGCAAAGCACCACAGGAGGAAGGGTGATGCTGCTGGGCTGCATTATAGCCACAAGACGTTGACTTTGATTTACCATGAACTCCTCTGTATACCATGTAGTTTTGAATCATAAAAAACAACTACCCAACAGCACGGAATAAAATTGGGTCAAGTCAGGAGGACTATTCTGCTATTTCAAATGAAAAGAGATAAAGAGAGTTCATTTTGATGACATTTCTTGGGTAACTTTAATATACTTTGATTTACCATGAACTCCCTGTATACCATGTAGTTTATGAATCAATAAAAAACAACTACCCAACAGGCACGGGAATAAAATTGGGTCAAGTCAGAGGACTATTCTGCCTATTTCACCATGAAAAGCGATAAAGAGATTCATTTTGGATGAATTTCTTGGTAACTTTAATATTTTTTGGAAAAGGAGTGGAGAATTTTGGTGAAAATGCAAAGCACCACGGGAGGAAGGGTGATGCTGCTGGGCTGCATTATAGCCACAAGACGTTGAGTTTACCATGAACTCCTCTGTATACCATGGTAGTTTAGAATCAAATGAAAAACAACATACCCAACAGGTACAACTGGAATAAAATTGGGTCAAGTCAGAGGACTACGATGCAGGATACTGGGGCCGGAGTAGCCTGTACACTATCGGATACACGGATACTTGGGCACGAGTAGCCTGTACTTCGAGGCAGGATAGGGGCACGGAGTAGCATGTACACTTCAAGGCAGGATACTGGGGCACGGAGTAAGCTGTACACTTCAAGGCAGGATACTGGGCGGATAGCCTGTACACTTCGATGCATGGATACTGGGGCACGAGTAGTCCTGTACACTTCGGTCAGGATATCTGGGGGCCGGATTAGTCTGTACACTTCAATGCAGGATACTGGGGGCACGGAGTAGCCTGTACACTTCAAGGCAGGATACTGGGGCACGGAGTAGCCTGTACACTTCAAGGCAGGATACTGGGCATGGAGTAGCCTGTACACTTCAATGCAGGATACTGGGGCACGGAGAGCTACCTTCGATGCGTGGACTGGGGCCGGAGTGCCTTGTACACTCGATGCAGAGGTACTGGGGCACGGAGTAGCCTGTACACTTCGATGCAGGATACTGGGGCACGGAGTAGCCTGTACACTTCAATGCATCATACTGGGGCACGGAGTAGCATGTACACTTCAAGGCAGGATAATGGGGCACGGAGTAGCCTGTACACTTCGATACAGGATACTGGAGCGCGGAGTAGCCATGGCGGGGCTACTCCCATCCAGTAACCTTCACATGAATTTACATTATTATAAACATTTAATTAAGGGGTTTTGCTTTGTTAAATGATTTAAGGAAACCTACCACTTCTGAAGGTAGGTATGAGATGCAAACCCGGGCACAGCCTCAGGGTGAGCTGGGTGCCGGTCTTAGTCTCGTTAGTGTTAAACGCGGTATCGCGGTTTAACACTTTTTAAACTTTATAGTAGAACTGCTTCGGCGCTGCGGGGACCGTGGAGCGCGCAAACGCCATGCGGCATTTCAATGTAGGCGCGCAACGCAGCGCCGAAGCAGTTTCTGCTAGAAAGTTTAAAAGTGTTAAACCGCGACGATACCGGGTTTTAACACTACGAGACTAAGCACCGGCACCAGCTCACCTGAGCTGGTGCCGGTGTTTGCATCTCATACCTACCTTCAGAAGTGGTAGGTTTCCTTTAAAAAAATGATAGGTATAAAAGTAGAAGGCCAGGAGTAGAAGTGGATTTGTTTTTCTGAACAATCAGTGTCACTTTCCAAAACTCAATTTGGAAAATAAAAAATGGAAAGCGCTGATATTGTGCAGTATTTTCTATATTTAACTTTAGGGGTGAATAATGTAGAGTTACAACTCCCTTTTTCAGTTGTGTACTACCACTTTTATGCATTTTTGTGTGGCCTTAGTCCATGGAGCATCCTCGGATCACCCAAGAGGCACATGGGTATATAGAGGAAAAAAACGGGGTTAGGAGTCAAAGTATATTCTATTGGGGAACTCAATACAGGAATTTTTAAGACTGCTTACTGATGATTCGGCAGCGTTGCACAAGTGACGCACATTGCGCACCGGTTAAGTTTTAACCAGTCCGGCTACAGGCTGCACTGAACCAGGCAAGGGCCCATTCCAAGGCCCGACCCATCCCCCTCCCTCTTACCAGTGTAGGGGGAGGAAGAGGCTAAACTACTAATCACGCTTGTAGGCTGGCATTCATTTTTTTTTTAAGCGATATGACTAAGAAATAAAACTAAAAATTTTCTCCAGACTTAAACAAATGGGTAATTCAAACCGTGGCCTTCCCTATAACGCAGATCCTTAATGCCTGTGTTGTTCACAGTTTATATCACACCTTGCCCAGGTTCAGCAAAAGTTCACCTCCACATTCAGCTACCAAAAAAAAGCCCCTGAAACAGTTATCTTGAACACTTTTATGTTCTAGATTTACATATTTTAGTGTTTGATTTAAAATGGAATGAACGTTTGGAGACAATGTAAGGCGTCGTGCCAGAACCTGAATTTTTTATTACCCTCTCATAATATGAAATACTGCATTATAATAAAGGATATTTCGAAGTATTTCTGCGTACAGACGAGTCGTGAGCTAACCACAAGCTGAAGTACGGCATAAAAAAAGCCCCAAAACCTTAACACACATGACACTTATAATAACCGACTTCTGTTATATTCTACTGCTTCATGAAAATGGGTTTGTCTTTAGGATGGGTAATACTGCGGAGGAAATTTCATCATCTTCTACATCTGCTTATATAAGAACAATATTTTTGGATGGACCGTGCACTTTTATTGTAGATTTCTATAATGTATTCAGTGTAAAGCTGATCATCATTATACTAAGCTACTCCATGTTTAAATGTGGATCACAACTTTGACATTTATGGCATATTTAAAGGTTACAGTAATCCCTTAATACCTGGATACCGGGTCCTACCACTGGGCAGATACGTCTATCTTCAGTAACGGGGTCCCCTAATCCTGTTTGCTGGGTGATTCCGCTTCTGAGCACAACACTCGAGGCAAAGAGTTAATAGATGGGTTCACATTTTTAGGTTGTGCAGGTTCTTCTTTCTACTGGTGGCCCAAAGTCATACCCACCATGCCGGATGAGACCAGTGTATCTCCATTCTGGATATAGGGGCACGTCTTACTGTTAAACAGGTTTCCTGGGGAGAAAAACAAGGATTACCCAGCTTGCGGGTCACTTTGGTACTTCTAGTTTCGGGTCTTGCTCTGAAGTTCTGGGGTTCATTGGACAACTTTGCCATTGAGGGCTTCTTTGGACCAACAAAGGAAATAACTTTCGGCAAATGGAAAGGTCTGAGGAGACAACTCATTGTTTTCTTTTTTTCCAACCAGGTCATGTCCCCATGTGGATTCAAGATTCTAGGACCACAAAAAAGTTGTGGAGTATCATGTCAATACAAGAGAATTCTATGGTCCACTGTATTCAGTAGGGGAGGCTACATTGCTCCTCCTGCTTGCCTCACCAGTATTGACGGCAGATTTACAGAACATGTCCTGAAATCCATGATATATAGGGGCCCAAATCTGGAAGATACATTCAGGGTCAAGGCAAGCTATCAAACTACAAGAAGAGCATCAAAAAGAGTAAGATTAAGGTTGCAAATGAAGGTTCTATGAGCATCCGAACACATCACAACCGACCGCGTTCTGAGTAAGACTGTAATAGGCTTCTGTAAATATTACAGCCAAGAGGAGGGGTTGACGAAAAGTTTGATGCAAGAGATCATAGAAAACAGAATTGTGACTTCCACCAAAGATCCACAAGTCCGTTATATCTTGAAAATACAATGGGGCAGATTTACTTACCCGGTCCTGTCGCGATCCGCGGTGCGTTGTCCGAGACGAGGATCGGGTCTGCGTGATTCACTAAGATTGGTGTGCCCGAGTTCCTGCATCCGTCGCTTCTGCGCCGAGGTCTGCCGGAGTTCACCTGCTTCTTCCTGGGCCTTATAGACGAGTTTCTTGGAACACATTTCTAAATGTTAATCCTGCGTGTTGTCCGACCGTCGGGTTGTTCGAGGCCTGCCCCCTGATTTCTGTCGCGTGCAAGATGTCGCCGATGCAGCAAAATTCGATCGCATGCGCCAAAATCCCGGGGGAATTCACCGTAAACCGGAAATTATCGGGAAACCCAACGGAAATGCGCTCCATGGACCGTTAGTAAATGAGCCCCATGTGTCCACACAAAAGGTTATGATTAAACAGTTCTCCATGGACAATACTGTCTACAGCTTTTGTATGGTCAAAGTTTGGTAGACTCCCTTAAAAGTTTGTAAAGTTACATCTGGACCTTGTTTTGGAAAGGAGGAGAATTTTGTGAAAATGCAACAGCACCACAGGAGAAGGGTGATGCGTGGGCTGCATTATAGCCAAAGACGTTTGAGTTACATGAACTCCTTGTCTATACCCTGGTAGTTTAGAATCAAATAAAAAACAACCTACCCAACAGGTACAACTGGAATAAAATTGGGTCAAGTCAGAGGACTATTCTGCCCTATTCAAAATGAAAAGACGATACAAGAGATTCATTTTGATGACTTTCTTTGGTAAATTTAATATTACTCAGTTGACTTGTACTTGACTTGCATTGTGTAGCTTAGCACAGCCTCTTTTCTAACATCTGGGAGGTACATACCACATCAATGATAAATAAATAATACCGTATAATACATACAGTACAAGGATAAATACAAACTGTACCTGAATGTATCAACATCTTCAATCGTATGTTGACTTGAGTAAACTTCACATTCATTATAAATTCATGCTTTCTGCCCTGGAGGGCAATGTGATCGGCTGCAGCTGCCACCTGCGATTGTGTGGATTGCACAATATGTACTACATGTCTAACATTTTTCAAAGAAAATAGAATATCCATCATCCTTTACAACTTGCCATCAAAATATGCAGGCAACACATCGGCATATATGGTATGAACAATCGGCAATTCTAAAGAACCAAAACAATCCCACCAATTGTGGGAACGGTGACTCTGTGGTTAAAGGGCATCTACCACCAGGATCAGGGATTGTAAAGCAAGCACACTGGTGTGTGCCCCCTCTGGTAGGATCTGCTCTTCTTTCAGCTTTGTATGCCAAATAAACGCAACCGCCGACTTAAAAGTCGCTGGCTGCAGTGAGTGCGCCAGCGCGGGGAGAGTAACGGCACGCACTGGCCCACTCACGGCCGCCCGTGCCCTCCCCTCATGCCCCTTCACGCCCCACTGCTGTGAAGGTGCCGGAGAGGGCTAAATAATCGCAAGTGCTAGCAATAGGCTAGAAATCTGGTGGGGGGGTTTTTTGAGCAGTTTTGCTCTATGATTTATCGATGGGCAATTTTCCCTTAGATTAATTGGGTGATTTTGCACAATTTTACACAATTTTTGGCACAACACTGTAGTGTTTTTGCCCTTTTTGTGCGACTTTTTAGGTACAAATTTGCCAGCAGGCTCAGCTCAAAGATGAATTTAGCACAAAGCAGGAAAATCGTTTCAGGAATTCTCAAAAGAAGCCACAAAAAATAGCAAAATGCAAAAAAAAAAACGCAAAAAGGAAAGAAGGAAAAAAAAACACACTTAACAGATACATATGCCCCACAGTGTATAGTGGTGGTGGAGGGTGACTGCAGATTCCACTCACATTCATATCAATGAGGTGTAAAAGTCACAGACGAGGTCAATGATTACTTGTCATGGTTAGAACAGCTGCACGAGAGCTGCAGGAGAGGATTGTTATTTTATTTTAGTTTTTGTAAAGGGAACAGGAGCCCTTTATCTGGCTCCCCTATGTCCTCATAGGGAGTGGCCAGTGAGCAGTGGTTTCCTCCCCATCCTCGGGAATCCGCATCGTTATGCACCTCCCATGTCCCCCATATCTCCTCCCTATGTTCACTATTCTCTGTGGGGAGCCAGAAAAAGGGTTACTGATGACAGGTTCTCTTTGAAACAACTTGGACCGCCCCTTTTACACCATCAGTCCTCATACAGACTTACTGGCAATGTTATCTCTCCCTGAGAGAGAAGTAATCTCCTTATGAATCCGAGGACTGGTCTAGAGTCTACGTCGGGCAGCGCGGTGTGGACTCCCCTCTATGAGGGCTCACGTGTAGACTAATGTCTTACCCTCACAGTCACAGCTTTTCTCTAGGATTTGGAAAAAATCTCTTAAATAGGGTTTTATAGGTTTTTAAGAAGAAGGTTATTTTGTGTTAATAAGAGGCATATATTAGGCTTTAGATAATGACTTTATGAAACTCTTTGGATTTCAGCTAAATAAACAGCCTTTATATTCACAGGTGTATTGTACTCGGGGCGTTCTGCATGTCGGCCCGGCAGCTCAGCACAAGCTATAGCATCATACCGATTTGGTGTAGAAATGATTGGAAACAGGTGCTGGGTTTTCGGGTGAAGATACACAGGAAAAAGGGGCAGACAGTGTATTTAAGTAGCTCTAAAAGCTATTTTATTTAATAAAATGGAGGGTTTTGTGTCAGAATGAGATATTGAACATAAAGGATTCGCCAGATAAACAGAGTTAGAGGCTTAAAGGATTGGATTGGATTCATAGATTCGCCATTTTCCATGGGGGTCCTTTTGGATGCAAGAGGAGGTTCCCAGTGCCACAATCTTTTCATACAATTACTTATATTGTGGTGACCCCCACCCATAAAATTATTTTTCTTTCTACTTTATAACTGTAAATTTGCTGCTGTAATGAATTGTAGTCTTGGTGATCCACCAGTAGTCAACAGTCACAGTGATGCCCCAGTAGTCACAGGAATGCCACTACTACTCACAGTGCCTACCCCTTGTAGCCAGCAGTCATAGTATTGCCCCCAGTAGCCAGCAGTCCCGGTGATGCCCCCAGTAGTCAGCAGTCACAGTGATACCTCTAGTAGCCACAGGAATGCCACCTTTAGTCACAGTACCTGCCCCCAGTAGTCAGCAGTCACAGTGATGCCCTAGTAGCCACAGGAATGCCACCTCTAGTCACAGTACCTGCCCCCAGTAGCCAGCAGTCACAGCGATCAAAATTAGAGAACACATTCAGATACCTGCAAATTATTAGTATTAATCTAGCACCTGGCACTAATTTCCTTAATTATCTGACCAACCTCTTGTACATGGCAGCCTAAATTTCCAGTTTTCACTGTGTTAGGCCTCATGCACAAGACCACTATGGGGGCCATGATCAGGTTGCCAAATTTGTGAGGTCTATGGCACTCTTGAGTCACGGTGCAGTGAGCACCCAGGCCCACGTTTAATAATAACAGTGCAGTCTATATGTCACGGGTGGTCCCACGGCCCATGCCTCGGGCTCACCCGTGCCGTTTGTCCCCCGCCAGCGCGCCGCAAGCGGCACTCACGCTTCCCGGCACCTGGCGCATCGGCTGCTGCTGCTCCGTCCCTCCCGGCTGTGTACGCGCGTCCCCGACATCTAGTGCGCGCCCGTTGCAAATTCTGTAAGTTTAACCCTGCCCCTTCCTGTTACCCTTGCCGGATCTTCGTGCCTTGCGCCTTAGAGAAAGCTGTGTCTATGCCTTGTGCTGTTTGTGTGTATTCCTGTTGTGACCCTGGTTCCGTTTCTGACTTCGCTCCTTTGCCGCCTGCCCTGACCTGTTGCTACGACTCTGACTCCGATCCTGTGCTGCCAGTCCTGACCTCCTGCCTGTCCCCGACTACGAGATTGCCTGCCGTTTCCGTACCTCGACCTTGGCTGCCACTGCGGACAAGTCACGCCTGTGGAACGACCTGGTGGTACCATGCCGCAGCAAGTCCAACCCGCTTTGCGGCGGGCTCTGGTGAAAACCGGGTACCACTTAGACTCCGGTCCCGGGTAGTGGCTTGTGCTATCGTCCGCAGTGGGCCAGAGGATCCACAACCTCTAGCCTGACACTATACTATGTGCAGTTGCCTGTGTATAGTGCAGGGGGCACCAGATTCAGGATTTCGGGTGCATGTTCTTCATGAATCTGGCGTCCCCTGCACTGCCCCGTCAGAGAGCACCAACCTTCTTTTTTGGATCGCCTTTAACATGTTGCATGCAACACACTTCTGTCTGACTTTGTATGATAAATGTGGCGAATTTGTGTCATATGAAGAATAATTGACAAATGTGGAGCGGAAACTTCTTAAATACATGTGCAAGCAGTTTGCATTGAAAAGAATGTGCAAAGTCCGACAAAAATGTGGCGCATGGCTCTTAGTAAATTTGCCCCACGGTGTCTCACCGCACCACGTCCAAGCTGCGAATAATAAAATATGTGACATGTCCTATAATTTGCTATTTCATGGTGGTGGCCACTCGACTTTTTATGGAGAGGAATGCTCCCCCCTCCTTTCCCCTGGACCCAGCCCCATGCTCGCCTAGATAAAGGTCCAGGCAAGCAAACATTTGTGTGCAATGGGCTTTAGCAAAATTGGCATGCAATTCCAAAGTTACCGAAACACTCTGGCAGCAGGTTGTTCAGATGAAGTCCCAAGGGGTTACCCTATCAGTCATAGGTGGTTTCTAAAATATTGCATTTTCACAATTTTCATAATCGCCCTCAAACAAATGACAAATGCAAGAGAGGACAGGATAATGCAGAAAATCTCCATGTGTAATCATTTCAACAATGCAGCTGGAATTGCCGCCAGTTCAGTAATAAAAAGGTAAGGATCTGGCGCATCATGCAGTGTCTCAACGTTTAAGAGCATTTGGACTGAAAGCCCACTCTACTATGACCAAACCTTTCATTAGAAAAAAAAATCAAAAGGATAGACTCACCTTTGCTGAGGGGCATGTTGTATGGGCAGGGATGGTTTTAGTGGAACCCTGGGCAGAACTAAAAGTGGGGCCCCAAAAAACAAGTATTTAATGAACATTTAGTAAGTTTGTTCTCTTTTAGCCCTGCACGATAATAACCCTTACAAACAGTAGTATGTTAAGGCAATCTGTAATATGGAAATTTTATAGGAGACTAGCTCTAGATCCCATTGTTGCCTGGAATAGTAAATAACTGCTCTTAGCCATCACAAAATAGAATTGGTTAACAAAAAATATTATATATCTATCTATGCATCTTTCTATCTCTCCCTGTCTGTCTCACTGTCCCACACTCACTCTCTCTATTCTGAGGGGAGGTGACTTTGTGATGACCACTTTGTTTGAGATTGGTTTTGGGATTTTTGGATTTTGACGTTGGACTTTGACGGTGAATGATTGTTGAGGTGACACGAAGAGATCAGTCTTTATGAGGATCATGGGGGGAAGATGAACATGAGGAGCGTTGCAGTCTATGAGGATCTGGGTGACACAAGAGCTTACGACATGCGGATGAGGGTTGTGGGTTGTGTGTTGGTGACTGACACAAGACCTTACTGCCCAGTCTATGAGGTCCATGCGGGGGACACAAGAGCTTCAGTCTATGAGGATGAGGGACGGGACACCAAGGAGCTTGTCAGTACTGATGTAGGGATGAGGGGTGTGACACACAAGGCTTAGCATGTCACCATGCAGGATGAGGAGGAGGTGACACACACGCAGACTGACAGTCTATGAGGGATGAGGGGGTGGAGACCAAGAGCTTGCATTCTATGAGGGATGAGGGGTGACACAAGAGCTTACAGTCTATGAGATGAAAAGGGACTGACACAAAGAAGGACGGAAGAGTAATGGAGTGAAAGAAGACAGCAGAGGCCCCCCCCCCCAAATCAGTCCTCATAAGAATACTGGCAATGTTATCTCTCCCTAGAGAGAGAAGGTAATTACTTAGCAGCAGAGGACTGGTTCTAGAGTCGGAGTAGGGAGCAGCGGGTGGGGACTCACATCTATGGGGCTCCCACGTGTAGACTAATGTCTTACCCTCACAGGCACAGCTTTTTCCTCTAGGATTTGGAAAAAATCTCTCTTAAATAGGGTGGTTTTATAGGTTTTTTAAGAGAAGGTTAGTTTGTGTACTAAGGGCCTATATTAGCTTTAGATAATGACTTATGAAAACTCATGGATTTCAGCTTAACATAAACAGCCTTTATATTCACAGGTGTATCAGTAATCGGGCGTGCTGAGGTCGGCCCGGCAGATCAGCACAAGCTATAGATCATACGATTGGTGTAGAAATGATTGGAAACAAGGTGCTGTGGCGTGCTGGGTTTTCGGGTGAAGATTACACAGGAAAAAGGGGCAGACAGTTGTATTTGTAGTTTAAGTAGCTCTAAAGCTATGTTATGTATAAAATGGAGGGGTTTGTGTCAGAATGAGATATTGCACATAAAGGATTCGCCAGATCTAAACAGAGTTGAGTTAGAGGCTTACAGGATTGGATTGGATTATAGATTCGCCATTTTCCAGGGGGGGTCCTTTTGGATGCAAGCGGAGGTTCCCAGGCCACAATCTTTTCATACCAATTACTATATGTGGTGACCCCAATCCCATTAAACAGTTATTTTTCTTTATACTTTATAACGTAAATTTGCTGCTGTAATGAATGCTAGTCTTGGTGCATCACAGTAGTCACAGCAGCACAGTGAGCCCCAGTAGTCACAGGAATGCCACTATACTAACAGTGCATACCCTTGTAGCCAGCAGTCATAGTGTTGCCACCACACGTAGCCAGCCCAGTCACCGGTGATGCCACCAGTAGTCGCAGTACTGTGAACCTCTCGAGCCACAGAGAAATGCAACCTTTAGTAACAGTCAGTACCTGCCCCCCAGTAGTTCAACAGTCCAACAGTGATGCCTAGTCGCCACGGAAATGCCACCTCGTGTCACAGGAACCTGCCCCCAGTAGCCAGCATTCACAGCGATCAAAATTAGAGCACACAGCAGATACATGAAAATTATTAGTATTAATCAGAACCTGGCACTAATGTCCTTAATTATCGACCCAACCCATCTTGTACTGGCACCCTAAATTTTCCAGTTTTCACGGTGTTAGGCCTCATTGGAACCAGACCACTATGGGGGACCATGAGCAGGTTGGCCAAAATTTGTGGGTCTATGGCATCTGAGTCACGGTGCAGTGAGCACCAAGGCCCCCGTTTATAATAACATGCAGTGCTATAGGTCACGGTGGTCCAAACCGGCCTGCCTCGGGCTAAACCCGGCCGTGTCCCCACGCCAGCGCGCCGCAAGCGCCACTCACGCGTCCCGGCTCTGGCGCATCGGCTGCTGCTGCTCCATCCTCCCGGATGTGTAAGCGCGTCCCCGACATATAGTGCGCGACCGTTGCCAAATTATGTAAGTTTAACCCTGCCCCTTTCTGTTACCCTTGCCGGATCTCCGGGCCTTGCGCCCTATTAGAAAAGCTGTTTCTATGCCTTGTGCTGTTTGTGTGTATTCTTTGTAACAGGTTCAGTTCGACTTCGCTCCTTTGCCGCCTGCCCTGACCTGTTGCTACTACTCTGACTACGATACCTGTGATGCCAGTCCTGACCTCCTGCTGTCCCCGACACGGATTGCCGGCCGTTTACGTACCTCGACCTTGGCTGCCCTGAGGACAAGTTCCACCTGTTGGAACGACCTGGTCGGACCATGCAGCAGCAATCCAACCCGCTTTGCGGCGGCTCTGGTGGAAAAAACCGGGTCCACTTAGATCCGGTGGTCCCGGGTAGTGTATTGTTAGATGTCCGCAGTTGGCCGAGATCCAAAACTCTAGACTGACACTATACTATGTGCAGTTGCCTTGTGTATAGTGCAGGGGCCACCAGATTAAGGCTTTCGGGTGAAGGTTCTTCATGAATTGGCGTCCTCTGAACTGCACGTCATGAGAGCCACAACCTATCTTTTTTGGATCGCCTTTAACATGTTGCAGACAACACATTCTTCTGTATGAACTTTTATGATAAAGGTGGCGCGAATTTGTGTCATATGAAAGAATAATGACAATGGTGGAGCGAAACTTCTTAAATAATGTGCAAGAAGTTTGCATTGCAAAAGAATGTGAAAGTACGACCAAAAATGTGGCGCACGGCTCTTAAGTAAATGCCCCGGTGTTTTACCGAACCACGTGCCAAGCGCGAATAATAAATATGTGACATGTCCTATAATGTGTAATTTCATGGGTGGCCAACTCGACTTTTTTGGCAGAGGAATGCTCCACCCTCACTTCCCCTGCGACCAAGACCCATGGCTCGCTAGAGATAAAGGATCCAGGCAGCAAAAACATTGTTTGCAATGGGCTTTAGCAAACTTGGCAGGCAATTCCAAAGTGACCGAAAACACTATGGCAGGCCAGGGTGTTCAGATGAAGTCCCAAGGGGTGACCATATCGTCAATAGGTGGTTTCTAACTATTGCATTTTCCCAATTTTCAGAATCGCCATCAAAACAAATACAAAGCAAGACTCGAGGACAGGATTGTGGATAATGCAGAAAATCTCCATGGTCATCATTCAACAATGCAGCTGGAATTGCCTGCCAGTTCAGTAATAAAAAAGGTAAGGATTATGGCGCATCATGCAGTTGGTACTAAAACCGGTTAAGAGCCATTTGGACTCTGAAAGCCCATCTCATGACCAAACCTTCATTAGAAAAAAAAAATCAAAAAGGATAGACTCACCTTGCTGACGGGGGAGTTGTATGGGCAGGGTGGTTTTTTCGTGGAAACCCTGGGCAGAACTAAAAGTGGGGCCCCCAAAAAACAAGTATTGACTTGACATTTAGTAAGTGTGTTCTCTTTTAGCATGCCACGATACTAACCCTTACAAACAGTAGGATGTTTATAGGCAATATGTAGATGGAAATTTTATGAGGAGGACTAGCTCTAGATCCATCATTGTGCCGCGAATGGAATTGAATAGTAAAAAAAGGCTCTTAGCACACAAAAATAGAATTGGTTAACAAAAAAAAATGATATATCTATCTCTGCATCTTCTATCTCGTCCCTGTCTGTCTTCACTGTCACACTCACTCCTCTCTGGCCTTTGTCGTCTTCTTTCACTCACGTACTCGTTTCCTGTCCTTCCTGTGTCTACCATTCATACTCATAGACTGTAAGCTATGTGTCCCCCTCATCCTCATAGCTGCAGCTATTGTGTCACCCCCTCACCTCATTAGGACTGTAAGCTCTGTGTCAGCTCCTCATTCCTCATCGACGTAAGTCTTGTGCACCCCCTATACTCATAGAACTGAAAGATCTATGGTCACTCCCTCATCCTCATAGACTGTAAGCTTTGGTCACCCCTGATCCTATAGACTGTAATCTCTTGGGTAACCCCCTAATCCTCATAGTCTGAAGCTCTTGTGTCACCCTGATCCTCTTAAGACTTGCAAGCTTTTGTGTCAATCCCTTGATCCTCATAGACTGTAAGTCTTGTGTCACCCCATCATTCCTCATAGACGGTAAGCTATTTGTTGTCACCCCCTCATCCTCATAGACTGTAAGTCTTGTGTCACCCCTCATCCTCAAGACTTGGAAGCTCTTGTGTACCCCCTCTAACTTCATAGACGGTAAGCTATTGTGTCACCCATCATCCTCATAGACGTAAGCTCTTGTGTCACACCCATCATCATAACTGTAAGCTCGTGTGTAACAACCTCATCTCATAGACTGTAAGCTCTTGGAATCCTAATATCATAGACTGTAAGATCTTGTGTGTCACCCCTGATCTCATAGACTGCAAGCTCTTGTGTCATCCCCTGATCATCATAGACTGTAGCTCTGTGTAAACCTCCATCCTCATAGAATGTAAGCTCTTGTGTCACCCCTAATTCCTCACGACTGTAAGCCTCTTGTGGCACCCTCATCATATTATACTGTAAGCTGTGGTACACCCTCATCCTCAAGATGCAAGATTTGTGTCACCTCCTTATAATCATAGACTGTAAGCTATGGTCGTAACCCCCTCATCTAATAGACTAAGATATTGTGTAACCCCCTCATCCTCAAGACTGTAAAGCTCTTGTGTCACCCCTAATCCTCATTAGACTGGCAAGTCTTGTGTCACCCACTCATCCTCATAGACTGTAAAGCTTGGTGTCACTCCCTCATCATCAAGACTGTAAGCTATGGTCACCCCTGATCCTTCATAGACTGCAGCTTTGTGTCACCCCTGATCCTCATAAGACTGTAAGCTCTGTCGTCACCCCTTAATCATATAGGACTGTAAGTCTTGTTCACACCCTATTCCTCATAGACTTGCAAGCTATTTGTGTACCTCCTTATTCATAATCGACGTAAGCTCTGTGTTCACACCTCATACTCATAGACTTGTAAGCTCCTTGGTCACCCCTATCCTCATAGATGTAGGATCTGTGTGTCACCACCTCATCCTATAGACTGCAAGCTCTTGGTCACCCCCATCCTCATAGCGTAAGCTCTTGGTCACTCCCTCATCCTCACAGATGACTAAGCTCTTGTGTCACCCCTGATATCATATAGACTGCAAGCTCTGGGTCACATTGATCATCATAGAATGTAAGCTCTTTGTGTCACCCCCTCACTCCATAGACTGTAAGCTCTTGTGTCACCCCTAATCCTCAGACTGTAAGCTATGAATGTCACCCCTAATCCTATCGATGTAAAGCGTGTGGTCACCCTCTATCCTCAGACTTAAGCTCTGTGTCACTCATCATCATCATAGACTGTAAGCTCTCTTGTGCGTACTGCTATCCTCATAGACGTAAGATCTTGTGTCAACACCTCATTGTAATCGGACGTTAGCTCTGTGTCACCCCTCATCCTCATAGATGTAAGCTCTTGAGTCACCCACCCTATTCTTCAGACGGAAGGTAGTGTCACCCCCTATAATCATAGACTGTAAGATCTTTGTGTCACCCCCCTCATCCTCATAGACTGTAAGCTCTTGTGTCAACCCCCCCCTCCCAAATTTTCCTCATAGACATGTAAGTCTTGGGTCACCCCTCATCCTCATAGGAATGTAACTGTAAGCTCTTGTGTCATCCCATCATCCTCATAGACTGTAAGCTCTTGTGTCACACCCCTCATCCTCATAGACTGTAAGCTATTGTGTCATCCCATCATCCTCATAGACTGTAAGCTCTTGTGTCACACCCCTCATCCTCATAGACTGTAAGCTCTTGTGTCATCCCATCATCCTAGGCCCCCCCCCCCAAATCAGTCCTCATAAGAATACTGGCAATGTTATCTCTCCCTAGAGAGAGAAGGTAATTCCTTAGATCCAGCAGAGGAATGGTCTAGAGTCTGGGCGGGGCAGCGGGTGGCGGACTCCCTCATGGGTCCCACGTGTAGACTAATGTACTTACCCTCACAGGCACAAGCTTTTTTCTAGGGATTTGGAAAAAATATCTCTTAAATAGGGTTTATAGGTTTTTAAGAAGAACGTGTTAGTTTGTGTATAGAGGGCTATATTAGGACTTTGATAATGATCTTATGAAACTCTGGATTAGCTAAATAAACAGCCTTTATATTCACAGGTGTATCAGTACTCGGGCGTTGCTTGTCGGCCCGGCAGATCAGCACAAGCTATAGCATCATACGATTGGTGTAGAAATGATGGAAACAGCTGTGGGTGCTGGGTTTTCGGGTTGAAGATTACACAGGAAAAAGGGGCAGACGGTTTTGTAGTTTAAGTAGCTCTAAAGCATTTTATTATAAAATGGAGGGTTTTGTGTCAGAATGAAGAATTGACATAAAGGATTCGCCAGATTAAACAATGAGTTAGAGGCCTTACAGGATTGGATTGGATTCATAGATTCGCCATTTTCCAGGGGGTCATTTTGGATGCAAGCAGGAGGTTCCAGTGCCACATCTTTTCATACAATTACTTATATGTGGTGACCCCAACCCATAAACAGTTATTTTTCTTTTACTATAACGTAAATTTGATGCTGAATGAATCTAGTCTTGGGCATCACCAGTAGTCAGCAGCACAGTGAGCCCCAGTAGTCACAGGAATGCCATATACTACAGTGCCTACCATTGTAGCCAGCAGTCATAGTGTTGCCCCACAGTAGCCAGCCAGTCACCGGTGATGCCCACAGTAGTCGCAGTCACATTGATGAACCTCTCGAGCCACAGAGAATGACAACCTTAGTACACAGCAGTACCTGCCACCCAGTAGTATAACAGTCACAGTGATGCCTAGTGCCACAGGAAATGCCACCATGTGTCACAGGAACTGCCCCAGTAGCCAGCATCACAGCGATCAAAATTAGAGACACACCAGATACCATGCAAAATTATTAGTATTAATCAGCACCTGGCACTAATGTCCTTAATTATCGACACAACATCTTGTACTGGCACCCTAAATTTCCAGTTTTCACGGTGTTAGGCCTCATTGAACCAGACCACATATGGGGACCATGATGCAGGTTGGCAAAATTTGTGAGGTATATGGCATCGTGAGTCAGGTGCAGTGAGCACCAAGGCCCCCGTTTATAATAACATGCAGTGCTATAGGTCACGGTGGTCCAAACCGGCCTGCCTCGGGCTAAACCCGGCCGTGTCCCCACGCCAGCGCGCCGCAAGCGCCACTCACGCGTCCCGGCTCTGGCGCATCGGCTGCTGCTGCTCCATCCTCCCGGATGTGTAAGCGCGTCCCCGACATATAGTGCGCGACCGTTGCCAAATTATGTAAGTTTAACCCTGCCCCTTTCTGTTACCCTTGCCGGATCTCCGGGCCTTGCGCCCTATTAGAAAAGCTGTTTCTATGCCTTGTGCTGTTTGTGTGTATTCTTTGTAACAGGTTCAGTTCGACTTCGCTCCTTTGCCGCCTGCCCTGACCTGTTGCTACTACTCTGACTACGATACCTGTGATGCCAGTCCTGACCTCCTGCTGTCCCCGACACGGATTGCCGGCCGTTTACGTACCTCGACCTTGGCTGCCCTGAGGACAAGTTCCACCTGTTGGAACGACCTGGTCGGACCATGCAGCAGCAATCCAACCCGCTTTGCGGCGGCTCTGGTGGAAAAAACCGGGTCCACTTAGATCCGGTGGTCCCGGGTAGTGTATTGTTAGATGTCCGCAGTTGGCCGAGATCCAAAACTCTAGACTGACACTATACTATGTGCAGTTGCCTTGTGTATAGTGCAGGGGCCACCAGATTAAGGCTTTCGGGTGAAGGTTCTTCATGAATTGGCGTCCTCTGAACTGCACGTCATGAGAGCCACAACCTATCTTTTTTGGATCGCCTTTAACATGTTGCAGACAACACATTCTTCTGTATGAACTTTTATGATAAAGGTGGCGCGAATTTGTGTCATATGAAAGAATAATGACAATGGTGGAGCGAAACTTCTTAAATAATGTGCAAGAAGTTTGCATTGCAAAAGAATGTGAAAGTACGACCAAAAATGTGGCGCACGGCTCTTAAGTAAATGCCCCGGTGTTTTACCGAACCACGTGCCAAGCGCGAATAATAAATATGTGACATGTCCTATAATGTGTAATTTCATGGGTGGCCAACTCGACTTTTTTGGCAGAGGAATGCTCCACCCTCACTTCCCCTGCGACCAAGACCCATGGCTCGCTAGAGATAAAGGATCCAGGCAGCAAAAACATTGTTTGCAATGGGCTTTAGCAAACTTGGCAGGCAATTCCAAAGTGACCGAAAACACTATGGCAGGCCAGGGTGTTCAGATGAAGTCCCAAGGGGTGACCATATCGTCAATAGGTGGTTTCTAACTATTGCATTTTCCCAATTTTCAGAATCGCCATCAAAACAAATACAAAGCAAGACTCGAGGACAGGATTGTGGATAATGCAGAAAATCTCCATGGTCATCATTCAACAATGCAGCTGGAATTGCCTGCCAGTTCAGTAATAAAAAAGGTAAGGATTATGGCGCATCATGCAGTTGGTACTAAAACCGGTTAAGAGCCATTTGGACTCTGAAAGCCCATCTCATGACCAAACCTTCATTAGAAAAAAAAAATCAAAAAGGATAGACTCACCTTGCTGACGGGGGAGTTGTATGGGCAGGGTGGTTTTTTCGTGGAAACCCTGGGCAGAACTAAAAGTGGGGCCCCCAAAAAACAAGTATTGACTTGACATTTAGTAAGTGTGTTCTCTTTTAGCATGCCACGATACTAACCCTTACAAACAGTAGGATGTTTATAGGCAATATGTAGATGGAAATTTTATGAGGAGGACTAGCTCTAGATCCATCATTGTGCCGCGAATGGAATTGAATAGTAAAAAAAGGCTCTTAGCACACAAAAATAGAATTGGTTAACAAAAAAAAATGATATATCTATCTCTGCATCTTCTATCTCGTCCCTGTCTGTCTTCACTGTCACACTCACTCCTCTCTGGCCTTTGTCGTCTTCTTTCACTCACGTACTCGTTTCCTGTCCTTCCTGTGTCTACCATTCATACTCATAGACTGTAAGCTATGTGTCCCCCTCATCCTCATAGCTGCAGCTATTGTGTCACCCCCTCACCTCATTAGGACTGTAAGCTCTGTGTCAGCTCCTCATTCCTCATCGACGTAAGTCTTGTGCACCCCCTATACTCATAGAACTGAAAGATCTATGGTCACTCCCTCATCCTCATAGACTGTAAGCTTTGGTCACCCCTGATCCTATAGACTGTAATCTCTTGGGTAACCCCCTAATCCTCATAGTCTGAAGCTCTTGTGTCACCCTGATCCTCTTAAGACTTGCAAGCTTTTGTGTCAATCCCTTGATCCTCATAGACTGTAAGTCTTGTGTCACCCCATCATTCCTCATAGACGGTAAGCTATTTGTTGTCACCCCCTCATCCTCATAGACTGTAAGTCTTGTGTCACCCCTCATCCTCAAGACTTGGAAGCTCTTGTGTACCCCCTCTAACTTCATAGACGGTAAGCTATTGTGTCACCCATCATCCTCATAGACGTAAGCTCTTGTGTCACACCCATCATCATAACTGTAAGCTCGTGTGTAACAACCTCATCTCATAGACTGTAAGCTCTTGGAATCCTAATATCATAGACTGTAAGATCTTGTGTGTCACCCCTGATCTCATAGACTGCAAGCTCTTGTGTCATCCCCTGATCATCATAGACTGTAGCTCTGTGTAAACCTCCATCCTCATAGAATGTAAGCTCTTGTGTCACCCCTAATTCCTCACGACTGTAAGCCTCTTGTGGCACCCTCATCATATTATACTGTAAGCTGTGGTACACCCTCATCCTCAAGATGCAAGATTTGTGTCACCTCCTTATAATCATAGACTGTAAGCTATGGTCGTAACCCCCTCATCTAATAGACTAAGATATTGTGTAACCCCCTCATCCTCAAGACTGTAAAGCTCTTGTGTCACCCCTAATCCTCATTAGACTGGCAAGTCTTGTGTCACCCACTCATCCTCATAGACTGTAAAGCTTGGTGTCACTCCCTCATCATCAAGACTGTAAGCTATGGTCACCCCTGATCCTTCATAGACTGCAGCTTTGTGTCACCCCTGATCCTCATAAGACTGTAAGCTCTGTCGTCACCCCTTAATCATATAGGACTGTAAGTCTTGTTCACACCCTATTCCTCATAGACTTGCAAGCTATTTGTGTACCTCCTTATTCATAATCGACGTAAGCTCTGTGTTCACACCTCATACTCATAGACTTGTAAGCTCCTTGGTCACCCCTATCCTCATAGATGTAGGATCTGTGTGTCACCACCTCATCCTATAGACTGCAAGCTCTTGGTCACCCCCATCCTCATAGCGTAAGCTCTTGGTCACTCCCTCATCCTCACAGATGACTAAGCTCTTGTGTCACCCCTGATATCATATAGACTGCAAGCTCTGGGTCACATTGATCATCATAGAATGTAAGCTCTTTGTGTCACCCCCTCACTCCATAGACTGTAAGCTCTTGTGTCACCCCTAATCCTCAGACTGTAAGCTATGAATGTCACCCCTAATCCTATCGATGTAAAGCGTGTGGTCACCCTCTATCCTCAGACTTAAGCTCTGTGTCACTCATCATCATCATAGACTGTAAGCTCTCTTGTGCGTACTGCTATCCTCATAGACGTAAGATCTTGTGTCAACACCTCATTGTAATCGGACGTTAGCTCTGTGTCACCCCTCATCCTCATAGATGTAAGCTCTTGAGTCACCCACCCTATTCTTCAGACGGAAGGTAGTGTCACCCCCTATAATCATAGACTGTAAGATCTTTGTGTCACCCCCCTCATCCTCATAGACTGTAAGCTCTTGTGTCAACCCCCCCCTCCCAAATTTTCCTCATAGACATGTAAGTCTTGGGTCACCCCTCATCCTCATAGGAATGTATAAGCTCTTGTTGTCCTCTACCTAATTACTTGATAGACTGTAAGCTCTTTTGTTGGTCACCCCTCCTCATCATAGACGTAAGCTTTCTTTGTGTCACCCCTCATACTCATTTGAGGATGTAAGCTCTTGTGTAACACCCCCTCAGTCCTCATAGACTGTTAAAGCTACTGGTCAACCCTCATCCTCATAGACTGTAAGATCTTGTGCACCCCTGATCCCTCATCGGACGCAAGCTTTGTGTCATCCTGATCCTCATCGACTGTAAGCTCTATGTTTGTTTACCCCCTCACCAATAGATGTAAGCTTAGTGTGTCACCACCTCATACTCATCGACTCATAGACTGTAAGCTCTTGTGTCGCCCCCTTCATCCTCATAGACTCTAAGCTCTTGTATCACCCCTCATCCTCATAGACTGTAAGCACTTGTGTCACCCCCTCATCCTCATAGACTGTAAGCGCTTGTGTCACCCCCTCATCCTCATAGACTGTAAGCTCTTGTGTCACCCCTCATCCTCATAGACTGTAAGCTCTTGTGTCACCCCCTCATCCTCATAGACTGTAAGCTCTTGTGTCACTCCCTCATCCTCATAGACTGTAAGCTCTTGTGTCACCCCTGATCCTCATAGACTGCAAGCTCTTGTGTCACCCCTGATCCTCATAGACTGTAAGCTCTTGTGTCACCCCCTCATCCTCATAGACTGTAAGCTCTTGTGTCACACCCTCATCCTCATAGACTGCAAGCTCTTGTGTCACCTCCTTATCCTCATAGACTGTAAGCTCTTGTGTCACACCCTCATCCTCATAGACTGTAAGCTCTTGTGTCACCCCCTCATCCTCATAGACTGTAAGCTCTTGTGTCACCCCTCATCCTCATAGACTGCAAGCTCTTGTGTCACCCCCTCATCCTCATAGACTGTAAGCTCTTGTGTCACTCCCTCATCCTCATAGACTGTAAGCTCTTGTGTCACCCCTGATCCTCATAGACTGCAAGCTCTTGTGTCACCCCTGATCCTCATAGACTGTAAGCTCTTGTGTCACCCCCTCATCCTCATAGACTGTAAGCTCTTGTGTCACCCCCTCATCCTCATAGACTGTAAGCTCTTGTGTCACCCCTCATCCTCATAGACTGCAAGCTCTTGTGTCACCCCCTCATCCTCATAGACTGTAAGCTCTTGTGTCATCCCCCTCATCCTCATAGACCAGTGGTTCTCAACCTTTCTAATGCTGTGACCCCGCAATACAGTTCCTCATGCTGTGGTGACCCCGAACCATGCAACTTGCAGTAAAAACACAGTAAAATTGCGGCTCCGATGGCTTTAGGCGACCCCCGGTTTTGGTTGTTTGACCCCCGCTGGGGTCCCGACGCTCAGGTTGAGAACCACTGTCATAGACTGTAAGCTCTTGTGTCACCCCCCTCATCCTCATAGACTGTAAGCTCTTGTGTCACCCCCTCATCCTCATAGACTTCTGACTGTAACTTCTGTTGGACTTTGAATATTCTTTTAGTTGTAAACAGGTTGCACAGGTATTTAAGAATAGACTGCACCGCTATTATGTCGCACGCAACTCGTTTGTGGCGCAGCTACGCTGTCTTCCATGCTACACAAACTAGGGGGCGTACCCCCTCCCCCATCCAGGCATCGTTTCATTTTGACCCTAAAAATGTGTTTGTCTTGTAGTGACTGACTCTTCTCCTCAGTTCCCCCCATACAGTGATATCATAACAGCTGGAGCAGATGGGAACGCATCTTCCCAATCACATCTCAATGGCTTCATTTCAGAGATCAGAAATACAATGTTTACATTGGCCGCTCCTCGCTCTTATTAAAATTGGAGTTTTCTTCAAAAGCTTAAACTAGTGATATTTTCCATTCTTATAAACAATACAGTAATTTCAGAATTAATCAATAAAGTCATTGGGGCTAATTTACTAAGGGTCCGCGGACCGCATTTTTGTTGGTTTCCGGATTGCGCCGCATTTAAAAGGTTTGGCGCACGCAATCGGATTGTGTCGCATCGCGCCGGCTTGCACGCGACACAAATGTGTGGGAGTGTGCCGTCGGACAAGCCGACTGATTCGGACAAACCGCGGAATTGAAAAACTAAATTGTATTGCAAGATCAGCACTCACATGCACCGGGAAGAAGAAGGTGAACTCCGGCAGACCTCAGCGGGGATGGCGCAGAGATTTTCTCAGCAGAGAACATGGCAGACCGCTACAAGAAGCATGCGATGCATCGGTTTTGTGATTTCGATTTGATGAGTTTCATTGTAGACTAAATGCTAAACGTATACTTGCACCTGGGCCCATGCGAAACATAACAAGTCATACTTATCTTCTTGTTTCTAACGATAGCTCACAGTACTGGTCTGAATAACTGGAGATTGAAAGTAATGGGCCTGGCTCGCTGCGTAATGCGTGGATGGTAAAACTAACTTTATTGTGAACAGAGCGAGACGGCTGAGCTAAAGCAAAAAAATATACGGGGGATGGAAAGCATGCGAGACAATAGGAATTCATGTAAAGACAGTGGGGCAGGGAGATTTACTTCCCAGTTCCCATTTCGCGATCCAGCGGACACGTTTCTGCGCTGGCTATCGCGTGGGGGGGTCGGCCTGGGGGGACGGGAATATAATGGGTAGTTCCCTCGCGTCCCAGCAAGAAGACCGGCACCATAATAAGCAAATACTACCAAATACGATGTTGGTAGGAGTGAAAAAAGACTTAATCCACGGTGCTGAGTTATCAAAACTCCACTTCCTGCTGTCCCGGCCCTTCTACCGCGTCCTGAGCCTTTTGCTTTCTGATGTGCTGTGTTGACGTGCTGCGCTGTGAAAGCATCTCGGAACGCCCGCCGGGAATTTCACCGAGGCAGGATACAGTGCATGGTAAGCGGCGTACCGAAATAGCCGCGCTACATTTCCCGTTCTTAATTGCAGCCGGTTTTTCAGGATTAGCGTCGGGATTTTCGCTTCCGGCCAAGACCCATCTCGTTTTATGTCGTTGACGCATATGCCAGCGCGATCATTGCGCCACAATGCCGATGCGCCATTTGTGCCGCCCACAACTCCTGGGGGCAATTTCATGGCTACAACTTCGTCAGCAACTCGGAATATACTTTCGGGGCTTTTCTTATATACACCCTTGTTCGGGACCGGGGACGAAACCGCGCGAATCAGGGCCCTAGTAAATGACCCCCACTAGGTTTTTGCACTTTCCTTATACAAATCCTGCTGGTTCAGACACCACACATGGAACTATTCTGTGGTAGCAGTTGTTTGGGCAACCAGTGTATAAAATAGGATATCGTAGATCGTGAACAGGCTGCAGATTGGACGATGCAACCAGGATTATTTAGGCGAAACGGGGGTGGATTAGAATCCTCACTAGACGATTACAAAATTTTGGGATTATTGTAGCGTTTAGTAGAAAACTAAGACGAATGAGAGGAGACCTCATTACAATGTACAAATACCTGAACCGGATCAGCTACAAGATCTCTCATAAACAGATCTTTTTTATCCTCTTGCGCTCTGTGACAGGATCACTTTCTTCACTTTCGCGGTGGGCATCCTCTCACGCAGCTGTAGATGGAGAGGCAGTTCTACCTTCACCATAGACAGGGGGAAGGGAATCACTCATCCACCTAAAGAAGATTCGGCACAGTTTATCCCACTAACCACTAGACAGACGGCGAATCCTTGTAACACCTAGAGGAGGAGGATGAGTTTCAACCCATCATTATAGACACAGGGGCCTCGGCATCCTCTATCACCTCTTAGAAGATAGTAGGCAGGTTCATACACTATGTCACCATAGACAGGGGGGGAAATCCCCCTCTCTACCCCCAATAGAAGACTCGGCCCTCTATGTCTATACATCACCCTTACGACAGAGGGCATCCTCCTACACCTAGAGGAGGGACTGGTTCCACATCACTATAGACAGGCTTGGCCTCCTTACACCTAGACGGACGAGGCAGTTCTACCATACATAGACAGGGGCCATTCACTATAAACCCTTAGAGCCACGAGGACCTCTGGGTTTACCATCACAATAACAGGAGGGCATCATCTACACCCTATGGTAGGATTGAGGCGTTATACACTACCCACACCCATAGACCGAGGGCCACCATCCTGTTACACCTATTGAGGAGAGGGAGGTTTCCACAAATCTATGACAGGGGGCATCCATCTACACCTAGAGGAGAGGCCAGTTCTACCCTTAGCACCATAGCATAAGGGTCGCTTGCTTACACCTTTAGAGTAGAAGGATGGTTCTACATCACCCATGAGACAGGGGCCGCATCCTATACACCTAAACGAAGAGGCACTGTTCTACCCCACTCACCTATAGAATCAGACTGGCTCTCCCTCTAGACTCGTATGAGAGTCAGAGGCACTTGTGGTGGTTTGCTACCATCATCCATGTAGACACGCCGGGACATCCCCTACCATCCGTTAGAGGTAGAGCCCTAGTTCTACATTCCGTAAAACCGAGTGACATCCTCTACAACCCTCTCGAAATGAAGGGGCAGTTTTACCATCACCAATAGACAGAGTGACATTCTCCTACTACCTACGGGAAGAGTGCGATCTCTACCATCACCTCAGATATTAGACAAGGCGGCCATCCAGTCTACACCCTAAGAGGACGAGGACTGATCTGCCGGATTCGACGCATCTCCATAGACCAGGCTGGGCTGGCATTTCTTCTACACCTAGGGATGAGGAACTCGAGAAGCTATCTACCATCACCATAGACAGGGGGCCATTCCTCCTTACAACTAGTAGTGAGAGGCGAGATTTACCATCACAGGTAGACAGGGCTGGCCATCCCTACACCTGGGGAGACGGCATGAGTTCGCTAACATCCACCCTAAGTTTACGATGGGGCATCCTCTACACCTACGAGGACGAGGACGGTTTACCTCACCCTATCGACAGTGGCGTCCTGCAATCCTCTACAACTAGACTGGAGACGGTGAGTTCTACACATCAACTCTTATAGATGGGGGAGCATCCTCTATTCTACAATCTATTCCTATGAGGATTTGGAGGATAGTTCTACCATCACCATAGACCAGTGGGGGCGTATCCTCTTTAGCACCTATGGGCGAGATGAGCATTCTCTAGTCTCCCTTTTCTACCATCACCATGAGACAGGGGAAATCCTTTACACACTAGTGGGAGAAGGCAGTTCATCATCACCCTATATAGAGGGGGCAGTCCTCTACACCATGGACGGAGAGGACGGTTCTACCATACGACAGGGAGGGCATTCAATTACACCATAGAGGAGAGGCCGTGAGCCCGGTTCGGTACCTATACATCATACCATAGACCGGGTGCACTCTCCTCCCCCTGTGCACCTACGAGGGAGTACAGTCTCTTACCATCACCATAGACCGCGCCTGGCTATCCTCTACATCTCTAGGGACGATCTGGCACGTTATCATCACATATCGACAGGTGGGCATCCTCTTACACATAAGTGGGAGGAAGCTCTTCTACCATAACATTAGCCAGGGGGCCATCCTTGACGCCATAGAGGATGAGGCCTGGGGGGTCACTCTTTATTCTGTGTCCTTACCTATCACCACTTAGACAGGCGGCATCCTCTACACTAGATGTAGACTGGTGAGTTCTACACATCACACATTAGACAGTGGGGCACTGCCTCTACACCTGAGAAGGTGGTTCTACCATCAAACATAGACAATGGGTGGAATCTGCTCTACACACCTAGAGGGAGCGAGAGTGCTAACTCTACACACCATAGCAAGTGGTCATCTCTATCAGCTAAGGAGAGTGCCTTTTACCCATCAAAACCATAACAGTTTCCCATCGTATGGTTTCGTTACCATCCATATAATGGCTCTATACCTAGAGGAGAGCGGTACTAGACCATCACCATAAGACAGGGGGCAATCCCCTACCACCTAGAGGGAGTGCAATGTTTCTACCATCACCATAACAGCGTGGTATCCTTACCTACACCTATAGGAGAGGGCAGTTCTATCATCACCATAGACAGTGGGCTCATTCCTATACATCTAAGGAGCAGGGCAGTCCTACCACACCATATCAGGAGACAGGGGGCCATCCTCTACGCCTACGAGGAGTTGGAGCGTACATACCATCACTCTATAACAGGGGATTGTCATCCCTACACATATGAGAGGCAGTTCTACCATCACCATACAGACATGGTCATCCTCTATAAACCTAGACGGAGATGGCGATTACTAACATCACATAGACCAAGGGTTCATCCTCGATACCTAGAGGAGAGCGGTTACTACAATACACCTAGAAAGGGGGGGGCATGCCCTCTCACCTAGAGAGAGGCAGTTCTACCATCAACCATAGACAGAGGGACTCCTCTCACCTAGAGGATGAAGCCATTCTATCAACCATCCATAGATTCAAGGGGATCCTCAATACACCTAGAGGGAGAGGTGCTTCTTCTATCTAGCCATATCCATAGATCAGGCGGACATCCTCTACACCCAGAGGATGAGGCCGATTCTATCATCACATATGACAGGGGCATCCTCTACACCTAGTAGGAGTAGGGCGATTCTACCATGACCATAGAACAGGGGGCATCCTCACCTACACCTGAGGAAGGAAGGGTTCTACCATCACCATCAGACAGGGGGCGCGTCCTCTCCACCTAGTAGGAGAGGAGGTTTTCTACATCACCATCAATAGACATAGGCATCCTCACACAGGAGAGAGAGGTTCTAACCATCACCATAGACAGGGGGCATCCTTACACCTAGAGGCGATAGGGTTTCTAACCATCACCATAGACAGGGTGGCATCATTACACTCTAAGAGGAGAGGAGGTTATACCATCCACCCATACCACAGGTCTGAACAATCCTCACCCCCTAGAGTGTAGCGATTTAACACCGTCCGCACGGGCGCGAGCTCACATTCACCCCGACCACAGCAGTAGCACGCCCAGCGGGGGGGGCAATTCCTCTACCTACCCTAGGAGAGAACGGTTTCTTTAACCATCACCATAATCAGGGCATCCTCTACACCTAGTAGGAGAGCGCTGGATTCACCATCCCATAGACAGGGGGGGCATCACTCTACACCAGTGAGGAGAGGAGGTTCTCTACGATAACTCATAGGACATGGGGCGCAGTCCTCTACACCTAGAGGGAGAGGTTGCATTTACCATCACCAAGACGGGGGTGCATTCCTCTACCTAGATGGAGAGGGTCGATCCCTACCATCACCATCAACAGGGGGCATCTCTCCTACACCTAGAGGAGAGGCGAGTTCTACCCATCACACCATAGAAGCGGGGTGCATCCTTAACCTAGAGAGAAGGCCTGATTTCTTACCATTCACCATCAGATAAAGTTCTTTACTCTGTAAGATCACTGAGACGTATGGAACTTCTCTGCCGCAGGAGGGTTTGGTATGCGGTACTCTACTGTGTACATGTTTACAGAAAGGCCTGGTGCCTTTCTGTAGTAAAAAAAATATCACGTGTATGGGGATAAACATTTTTTAACTATTAAGGTTGACTTGATGACGCTGTGTCTTCTTTTCCAGCTCCTTATATACTACTATATCTCTGAGAAGCAGATGGTTCAGTATGAGTGGCTGGAGGTCCTCCGGTAGACACGGGGCTGGTTTTTTTTAAACTAAATTAATTGCCTGCTTTATTCACTTTAAGGAGGGAAAGAGGTGGTCGATTTCCCTTCTAAGCCATTTATAGATTATGATCTCCCAGGGCATTGAGAAGAATATAAGAATTAACTGTATCTGACTGTGCTCCTGCTAAGTGCCAATGCCTAAGTTTTATCAGGCATGGATGTTGTCTGGAACTATCTCTGTTTCTAATAACTTGATGCTCGCTCCATCTTGTCACTATTTGCAGCGGTGATCTGTGGCTTGGTCTGTCTAAGATGGTTGTAATGTTGTACCCATATGATGTCTCAAGCCAGCCTGACTGGGGGTTCCAGGTGGGCGTCGTAACTAGGACCCCTCAGCGGTGCAGCCAAGCAGACCTTTATAATGAATAATGAAATAATATACAGTATTCGTGTACTGCACCTAGAGCTACAGCCACACACATAGTTATACCACACCTATCAATACTACATTCCAGTACCATATATGCCCCCGATGCCATTAAAACCCATAGTGCGACATTCCTTAGGGCTATCACAACATCACCTATACACACACCATCACAGCATCTACATACCAATACACTCTTACCCATAAGGTTTGGGGCCTCCTGTCACTTTGCGGCCCCTAATAAGCAGATGCTTCGCTCGCACCACCATAGTTATGCCACCTGCTTAAGGCCTTTGCTTTCATGAATCAGCGAGTTCACTTGTTGCAAGTAATACTGTCCTTGTCAATTCCACAAAAGTTTGTGCCAGCCTTTTAGCAACCATCCTCCATTGAGTCCTCCATTATACATCAATCATATACTGTGAAGCGCGAGGCTCAGTTTCAATGATACTCCTTGTCTCACAGTTCATGTTAAAAATTAATTTTGCTGATAGTTCCCTCTTTTAAGTCGAATCGCCCTGCTGTTCCAGCATTATACCTTGTGCCCGGTAGCCCGTAACACAAAACATTCACTGCACACAAAAACGCTGCCAGCCTGTAACATTAATTGCAACAGCATTCTCTTTTTTTTTTCTTGAAATTTTTACTGTGAATATATCGTAAACTGAAGCCCCTTGACAAGTACAGTATCTGTATTAAATTGCACATTGGGCAATGATCCAAATTGACTCACTATAGGGAGCCGCAATTCTGCTGCTGCACACTGCGGTTGGCCTAGGAGTTTTGCCCTTTAGGAAGCCCATTTATCATACATTAGTGTTGATTAATATTGCCCATATGAGCCACGGGCTCTTCTTCTACTTGCAGACTATGCCCTGTACTTCGTAAACCTTGCATTTGAGAACAGAATTGACACACAAAACATCTTCACACATGCACTCGAAAAAACAATCAAAAAAATAACAACATACCTACTACAAACCCTTAATCTCTGACGCAAGCAAACAAATGCAAAATCCATTGTGTTTTGTTTATGTTGCAGGAATAACCAAATATAAGGGAATAACGCCTCGGGCTGCTGGACCATTAGTATTCGCCTACTGAACGAGCGCGGGTATCTGTTCTAGAGCTTAATGTTACAATGAGGCTTATATCAATCAAGAAAGGGAACTCCTATTGTACACTATGGTTCGCACGACTAATGGCCTGGGTCAATGAGTGAAGAACTAAATTAAACTTTTATCGAGAAGACAAGGAAAAAGGAACCATTATTACACGGGGACGGCAGAAAAACACTTAGGGAGCAGCGAGCCGCGCCTGAATCTTACTAAAGGGGTTTGTGCCCACCCTAGGTCCTATCCAGAACAGGAACTGGAACTGTTCCGTAACAACCTCTTCTAAAGTATTTCCTGCACACAATCAGGACTGGTTGCGTTTTTACGACTTTTTTGAACCAGGACTTTGCGGCCAGTAAAATTCGCGCCTTATTTCTGATAGCTCCCATATTCTTGTGGATTTTAAATCTAATCAGGAAGCACAGACAGTGAATACTGAAATTTATAATTCTCGTCTAACTGGTTTCTAGGCGGGTGGAAAGTCGCAAAGATGCACAATTGCCAAACATAATATAGTCACAATATAAGATGAAATAAAAGAGTATGAACCTTATTAACCTATAGCTTTTCTATCAATCATCAAACCCAAACTAGACCTCGTACAAGGTACACATGGGTGCATCTGATTTATAACGGGTCCACATTTTTGTCGGACTGATTCAAGATGTTTGGAGTTGTGCCGCTTATATGTACCAGGAAGACTACATGGTGAACTCTGGCGGACCTGAGCTGGGGAGCGCACATGCCGAGTATCGTTGGGGCGTGCACAGATCTAGTAGTGATCGCACAGCCACTAGTGCACTTATGTCAGACAATCTGCAGTTTCCGTGAATTCGCGGACTCCTCCGGGGTAAGTATATGTTGCCCCTATCAGTTGATGAGTGGGCCTAAGCGACCTCCTCTCCATTTCTCTTGTTGTCCAGAGACGCCCGAGAGAGTAGATGTCAGATAAATCGCGCCTACGCAGTTATCGGCCTAACGTTGGCAGCGAAGTGCTATGTGTTGTGGGAGATAAAATACGCACAAACAGATTACGCTCCGTTCCCCCCCCCCCCCTTCCCCTCGCCCTTGTTAAGGTATTGGGGGCACATTTACTGTACCAAGTTCCCCTGTCCCCCACTGTGCGTTGCTCCTACAGAGGATTTCGTAGCTGCCCGCGATTCACTCAGATCGTGGTCGCAATTTCCCTTGCATCTTGTGTCGTTCGGGGACAGATGGGATGGGTAAGTAAATGTGCCCCAATGACTTGTAAAAAATTTCTATGTAAACGGGGGAGAGAGGTAGCAGTAGCGTGATTCTATTTGCGTATTTTACTACTTCCCACACTGCTGCTGCTCCGTTACCGATACTCCCGATTTATACTGCAATCTACTTCCAGGGCGTCTCCTGACAACACAGAAAATGGAGAGGTCGCTTAGCCACTCATCAACTGATAGGGGCACATTTACTTACCCGGTCCGCGGAATTCACGAAACTGGATTGTCTGACGATAATGCACTGTGCCGCGATTCACTAAGATTGTGCGCCCGATATCCTGCATGTGTCGCTTCCCCGCTCAGGTCCGACAGAGTTCACCTTCTTCTTCCTGGTACATATAAGCGCAAATCCCGAAAATCGTGAACAGTCCGACGAAAGTGTGACCCTTAGTAAATAAGCCCCATTGTACTTGTGGGTCTAGTTTGGGGTTTGATATTGATATGAAAAGCTATAGGGGTCATTTAACTCTTTTATTTCTCTTATATTTGTGACTATATTTTTGGCACATTTGCATCTTTGCGACTTTTCCACCCGCCTAGAAAAGTTAGACGAGAAATAATTTTTCACTGTTGCTCCTGATATAGATTTAAAATCCAGATATGGGAGTATCAAAATGGCGCAATTTTGGCGCAAATCCTGGTCAAAAAGTCGTAAATAAACTCCAGTCCTGATTGTGTGCAGGAAATACTTTAGAAGAGGTTGCAGAACAGTTCCAGTTCCTGTGGATAGGACCTAGGGTGGGAAAACCCCTTTATAGTTCAGGCCGCTCGCTGCTCCCATGTGTTTTCTGCCTTCCTGTGTAAATAATGTTCCTTTTTCCTTGTCTTCTCATAAAATTTGATTAGTCTTCACTCTCTTCCCAGCCATCTCTGGAACCAATTGCTTACATAGGAGTTCCCTTTCTTTGATATAAGCCTCCATTGTAAGATTTAACTCTAAACAGACCCCGCGCTGCTTCATGGCGAATACTTATGGCCGCCCGAGCGTTTATCCCTTTATTTTGTTTATTCCTGCAACATAAACAAAACACAATGGAATTTGCATTTGTTTGCTTTGCGTTCAGAGATTAGGGTTTTAGAGGTTTGGGGTTTTTTTTGTTTTTTTTTCGGAGGGTGAAGGATGTTTGTTGTCAATTCTGTTCTCAATCAATGGTTTACGAAGTACGGGCATGTCTGCAAGTAGAAGAAGAAGCCCGGTGCTCATATGGGCAATCATTAATAACATAATGTATGATGAATGAGCTTCCTTAAAGGCAAATCCTAGGGCACGCAGCTGCACGGCAGAATTCGGCTCCCTATATGGAATTTGGATCTGCCCA
This sequence comes from Engystomops pustulosus, assembly GCA_019512145.1. NCBI lineage: Eukaryota > Metazoa > Chordata > Amphibia > Anura > Leptodactylidae > Engystomops > Engystomops pustulosus. Next base: position 77,941,207 of record CM033649.1, read on the forward strand.
ATGACCTGCAATTAAATAACAGTACTGTATTCAGAGGGGCTCAGTTTATATTTCACAGTAAAATTTCAAGAAAAAAAAAAGAGTCTGTGCATTAATGTTACAGGCTCCGCGTTTTGTGTGCAGTGAATGTTTGTGTAACCGGGCACAAGGTATATGCTGGAAAGCAGGCGATTGCTGAAAGGGAACTATCAGCAACATGTAATTCTTTAACATGACCTGTGAGACAAAGTATCAGTGAAACTGAGCCTCGCTCTTATATGAGTGATGAGAATGGGGCTCATGGAGGATGGTTGTAAAGCTGCACAAACTTTTTTGGAATTGAATCCAACAGATTACTTGCAACATGAACTGGATCATGGAAAGCAAAGGCCTTAAGCAGGGGCATAACTATGGTGGTAGCAGCGATAGCATCTGCTATGGGGCCCACAGTGACAGGAGGCCCCAACATCTGGGATATGTATTTGGTATGTATATGCTGTATGTGTGTGTATATGTGATGTTGTATATGCCCTACATGTGTGCATATGTAATGCATGGGCATATATGGTACTGTATGTATGTATATAGGTGTGTATATACTATGTGTGGCTGTAGCTCACATGTGTGTACAAATATGTATATTATTTTTCATTTAAAGGTCTGCTTTGTGCCCCTGGGTCCTAGTTACGCCCCTGACCTCAGGCTGGGTGACACATGCATATGGTCCAACATTAAAACCTACTTAGACAAGGCACCACATCCACTGCAATAGTGACAAGGAGCGATCAATTATTAGAAAAAGATACTTCCAAGCAGATCCATTGCTGATAACTTTGCATTGGACTTAGCAGGAGGCCTTAACAGTAACTTATATTCTTCTCAGCCCTGGGAGATCATATCTATACATGGCTTAAAGGGAACTCATCACCTCTTTTCCTCCTTAAATGAAATATACCAATTAATTTAGTTTAAAAAACCAGCCCTCTGCTACCTCCGCCCTCCTACTACCATCTGCTTCTCATAGTATCATAGTATATAAGGCTGGAAAAAGACACAAGTCCATCAAGTCCAACCTTTAATAATTAAATAAATGTTTTATCCCCATAACCCGTGATATTTTTTCTCTCCAGAAAGGCATCCAGGCCTCTCTTGAACATGTACATAGAGTCCGCCATAACAACCTCCTGCGGCAGAGAGTTCCATAGTCTCACTGCTCTTACAGTAAAGAACCTTTATCTATGGTGATGGTAGAATCGCCTCTCCTCTAGGTGTAGAGGAATGCACCCGTCTATGGTGATGGTAGAACTGCCTCTTCTTTAGGTGTAGAGGATGTCCCCTGTCTATGGTGATGGTAGAACTGCCTCTTCTTTAGGTGTAGAGGATGCCCCCTGTCTATAGTGATGGTGGAACCTCCTCTCCTCTAGGTGTAGAGGATGCCCTCTGTCTATGGTGATGGTAGAACTGCCTCTTCTTTAGGTGTAGAGGATTCCCCCTGTCTATGGTGAAGGTAGAACTGCCTCTCCTCTAGGCGTAGAGGATGCCCCCTTGTCCTGGTCACAGGCCAAGGGATAAAAAGATCTTTGGAGAGATCCTTGTACTGTCCGTTCAGGTATTTGTACATTGTAATGAGGTCTCCTCTCAGTCGTCTTTTTTCTAAACTGAATAATCCCAAATTTTGTAATCTGTCAGTGTATTCTAATCCCCCCATTCCCCTAATAATCCTGGTTGCTCTCCTCTGCACCTGTTCCAGATCTACTATATCCTTTTTATACACTGGTGCCCAAAACTGTCCACAATATTCCATGTGTGGTCTGACCAGGGATTTGTATAAGGGCAAAACTATGGGGGTCATTTACTAAGGGCCCGATTCGCGGTTTCCCGACGTGTTACCCGAATATTTCCGATTTGCGACGATTGTACCTGAATTGCCCCAGGATTTTGGCGCACGCGATCGGATTGTGGCGCATCGGCGCTGGCATGCGCACGACAGAAAACGGGGGGCGTGGCCGAACGAAAATCCGACGTATTCGGAAAAACCGCTGCATTTAAGAACGGAAAATGTGTCGCTCGGGACGCGCTTACCTGCACTTAGCCGGCCTCGGTGAATTCCGGCGCGTTCAGATGCTTTTCAGCGCAGCAGCGTCACCTGGTGGACGGCGGAGGAACTACCTTATTAAATCCCGGCCGGACCCGAATCCAGCGCAGAGAACGTGCCGCTGGATCGCGAATGGACTGGGTAAGTAAATCTGCCCCACTGTCTTTATCATGAGATTCTATTTCTCTCTTGTTACATCCCATAATTTTATTTGCTTTAGCAGCAGCCGTCTGGCTCTGTTCACTAAAATTAAGTTTACCATCCACCAATACCCCCAAGTACTTTTCATCTCCAGTTTTACCAAGTAATTGACTATTTAGAACATAATTATACTTTTTGTTTCCATGGCCCAGGTGCATAACTTTACATTTATCTACATTAAACCTCATCAACCATTTCTCTGCCCATTTCTCTGCCCATTCCTCAAGCTTCCACAAATCCCTCTGTAATGCTAAACTATCGACCTCAGTATTTATTACTTTACACAGCTTAGTATCGTCTGCAAATATTCAAACTTGACTGTGTAAACCCACTAGAAGGTCATTAATTAAAATATTAAAAAGAAGTGGCCCCAATACTGACCTCTGTGGCACTCCACTGGTAACGTCAACCCAATCTGAGAATGTGCCATTAATGACGACCCTCTGTTTTCTATCACTAAGCCAATTACTTACCCAAATACACAGATTTTCTCCTGTTCCCAGCAGTCTCATTTTATATAACAACCTTTTATGTGGCACTGTGTCAAATGCCTTTGAAAAGTCCAGATATACAACATCCAGAGTGTCCCCCAGATCCAGTCTTGAACTTACCTCCTTGTAGAAACCAATCAGATTAGTCTGACAGGACCGATCTCTCATAAACCCATGCTGACGCTGGGTTATAAGGTTGTGCACAGTGAGATACTCCAGGATAGCATCTCTAACAAACCCCTCAAATATTTTCCCCACCACAGCAGTTAGACTCACGGGTCTGTAGTTTCCAGGATCACTTTTTGATCCTTTTTTGTATATTGGTACCACATTTGCTATGCGCCAGTCCTGTGGAAAATAACCAGTCCTCAGTGAATCTTCAAATATTAAAAATAACGGTCTGTCTATCACCGTACATAATTCATGCAGAACCCGGGGGTGTATGCCATCTGGCCCCGGTGATTTATCTATCTTAGTGGTTGCGAGGCGGCGCCGTACCTCTTCCTGGGTTAAACTGTTGACATTCCAAAAAGAATTTACATTATTCCTCATTGTGTCTTCCACCAAGGGATTTTCCTGGGTAAAGACAGTTGAGAAGGCGACATTCAGTAGATTGGCCCTTTCCTCATCTCCTTCCACCATGACCCCCATGTTATTTCTAAGGGGACCCACACTCTCTGTTTTTAGTTTCTTATCATTTATATACTTGAAAAATAATTTGGGATTATTTTTGCTCTCAGTAGCTTTGACCTGGCTGATGTCTATGGGAGGGGAGGGCTGTGCCCATATATACAGGATAAGAGTAGTAGTACTGTGCTGTGCTCATATATACAGGATAGGAGTAGTAGTACTGTGCTGTGCTCATATATACAGGATAAGAGTAGTAGTACAGTGCTGTGCCCATATATACAGGATAGGAGTAGTAGTACTATGCCGTGCACATATATACAGGATAGGAGTAGTAGTTCTATGCTGTGCACATATATACAGGATAGGAGGAGTAGTACTGTGCTGTGCCCATATATACAGGATAGGAGTAGTAGTACTGTGCTGTGCCCATATATACAGGATAGGAGTAGTAGTACTATGCTGTGCACATATATACAGGATAGGAGTAGTAGTTCTATGCTGTGCACATATATACAGGATAGGAGTAGTAGTACTGTGCTGTGCCCATATATACAGGATAGGAGTAGTAGTACTGTGCTGTGCCCATATATACAGGATAGGAGTAGTAGTACTGTCCTGTACCTATATATACATATTAACAATAAAGGAGTAGTAGTACTGTGCTGTGCCCAAGGCGGCAGGATAAAAGCAGCCATACTGTGCAGTGTATATATATACCCAATAAGAGAAGTAGTAATTTACTGTGTGCATATATTAGATTTACAATACAGAGGAGTATTGGGCTGAAGACATTAGTCCTTATTATCCATAAATATTATCGCAATCTCAAACTAAGCAATTGGTTTTGATAGCTATGGGACCCCTTGGAGCCTTGAGGCCCAGATGGCTGCCCAAGACCCCCCCAAAAAATATTATATCTGTTTCTCTTGAAGTCCTCATTGACGATCCTATTAGTTTTTAGTAATTGATGTTTGTATTAAAACCGGAACCATTTGCGTTGGTGTACTCTCATAAATCCTGGGTCCATGATTTGAGTGTACGATTTGGTTGTCACGTACAATGATAGTTTGGCCACGGGGGGGGGGGGGAAAAGTCCATGACTTACTACTACTGGCTTAGTGTTCTCACATCACGTCGTAGCTAGTTCATCAGAATTATGATTTAAAGCGATTCTTCTGTTTGCTGTGGTTTTTCTTCATTGACTGGAAATATTTAAGATGTTCGAACTAGATAGAACAACATTGAAAATCTGACCAAACTGGCAGAGACGAGCCATGGAATTCCTGGTATGTACACAAAATCGTAATCTCAATAATTATGGCGTTTGTCTAATTCTTTGGCAGCAATAATCTGAAGATGGAGAAATTTATGATTAAGTATTCTTTAAATAGTAAATCCCAATATAGATGAAGATTATGTGTGGCAATAGTGTACTGCTCTTCCATGAGTTTATTTGAACATTTAAGGGAACTTGTAAGATTAGTTTAGGGACCCTGGGTTTCCTTAAGGGGTATTCTGGGAAATAACATCTCAACAAAGCCCTGATGCTCAATATAAATGAATGCAACAAACTCTAAGTATGTTGAAGTTATCACCAAGATGGGCCACCACTGGAAACTAAAGTCCGCATGATCGGTTAGCTGGATCAAACGGCAAAAACCAACCGACACAGCCAGTTGTCGTCCTGGTAAGTCAATGTCATGTTAGTAACTACAAAATATAACAGTAACTTTTTTTGTGCAACTCTAATTCTTATATTGCTTTATCGAGATCAAAGGCCAAGATTAACAGACCAGAGTTAACTATGATAATGTATCTTGCAGGCAGCCGTTCTAGAGGCAAGAGGCAAGCCAATTTACATAATCCAAAATACCAAAAACAACTCTATTTTTTTCGAGTTTTTTCTTGTTTGAGTGATCTCAAACTACCCCTGAGAATCACAGCTTTGCAGAAATTATCGCAGGTGGGAAATGTTTTGTTGAGTAAGCCCAATTATTGTCTAGATTGTACCATGGGGCAGATTTACTTACCCGGTCCATTCTGCGATCCACGCGCCGTTCTCTGCTGTGGAATTCGGGTCTCCGGCGATTCACTAAGGCATTCCGCCCGACGCCACCAGGTGTCGCTGCTGCGCTGAAGTAGCATCATAACGCACTGGAGTTCACGATCCTATTCCTGGTGAAGGTAAGCGCGTGTCCCGCTACACTTTTTTTTTTTCAATGCGGCGGTTTCTCCGAATCCGTTGGTTATTGTTCGGTCACGCCCCCCAGTTTCCGTTGCATGCATGCCCGAACCCGATGGTCGCCCAACAATCCGTCGCGTGCCCCAAAATCCCGGGGCAATACGGGAAATCGCCTACAATCGTATTATAAGTCGTGTGCTGTCTGCAACAGCAGATTTATAGAGCATGATAATGATCTGAACAAGTGTACATAGTGTGGTGTGTTTTCAGTCATCATTTTATAAGTAGAAGTTCTTGGCCTTTATATTGACAGTTTAATATTTACTAGTTTTTTCTGTTCTATGCTTTGGACATTCCATCCCTCATATGCTTGCACAATTATTACATTACTGTGCATATAATAATTCATCCTATCCTTTGCAGGGACTTTCATGATATCTGCACATTTTGCAGAGTCATCTGTGAAACCTATAATCTACGAATAATTGCTGTCGAGGTTTTAGATTGGAGCCGTGTTTTCCCTTTAAACTTAAAAAAAACCCCTAAGAACTATTTCTGATGGAATAAACACCAAGACCACTAGCGCTGTCCCTGTTGTGCCTGTCTATGAGGCCATACACATATACATTACCTTATACATCACATACTACCATATACATATACTTATACTATACATACACATCATACCCATAACATAATTATACATACACCTACATTACGCATATACATATACTTATACATCACCTACATACCCAGTACATATGACTTATACATACACATACATTATCTATCTTATACATACCCACATACAATATCAATATACATATACTGACTACATACATACATATATACTATACTTATAATCACATACATAGTACATAGATACATATACATACACACATATGACAGATACATACTATACATATTCACAAACCGAAAAACAGCACATCTCCAATTGGTGAGAACCAAGTTTGTTTCTCACAATTTTGGAGTGCTTGCCGTTTCTCTTTATTGAATATCCATTGGACTCTGTTGACTGGTGAGAGTTAAGGATAGCACCCATTTACCACATTACTGGGACTGTGCTGCTGATTTTCTATTTTATACATATCATATATACAACACATGACCAAAACATATATACATACACATCCATACACATACATAGAATAATACTATCATATATACATATACATCAATAATATACATTCCTACATTTACATACACATCATTACTACACATACACATATACACATACAAGATACATCATATATACCAATACATGGCAGTCCACCGCGAGTGAATATCGAGTACCTGGGCTGTAAATCTCGCCCACACCTGTGCTTGATGGATTTAAAAATGCAATATATAAATCATACCAACAACGTTCAGGGTTGTAAGAAGGATCCCCCCGGCCCACTACTTGTGTTTGTAATGTCTCCAGCATGTCCAACTCCAGAACACTTAGGAGACATCGTCAAAAAGATCTCATCATGTTTCTTTTTTTTTTGCGAAGGCTCTAAGTGATTTAGATGTGATTAAACCGCATCCGGTACAATGTACAAATTAAATAACATCTTTATCTTTCGAAGGTTTGAAACAAGTTTCTCATACGATTCTAATGGTGAACACTTCAAAGCGCATGAAGATCCTGCAGTTCTACTATCGTCTGATGGAAGAGCCCGGGTGTAGCTTCCATTTTTTAAAAGAATCATCTATCTTGTAACATAACACATACGTTTTGCAATGGCCTTTTATCAGGGCGGACCAGGTGTTTCAGTAGCCCCTGGGACAGAGCCTCTGTGGCCCCTTGCCGTGAGCTCACATGCGGCATTAACATTCAAGTCTCCGTTCTTAACATAGTCCTAAGTTTATCATCCCAACAGACCCCTTTTATCAAAGCCACTTCACCCCTATGGTTTTGAGATACAGCCCCCGCTCAACCCCATAATTACCTTGTTACGCCTTATGTGCCGCCAGCATGCCCTAAGAATATCAAATGATCTGGTGAGCCCACGATCGTCCATTGCGTGTGTGCCTTCTCAACCCTTTTAAGGACCGAGGCCCATATATTTTTTTTTGTGTTTTTTAATTTTCCATTTATAGAGCTAAGAGGCTCATAGTGATGGCTGTATTATTCCATGCCGATTAAGGGTAAGCTACAAATAATTCCAAATGTTTTAATGTTTGCTAGATCAGGTCTTTTGGATTGGCATACTGAAACTCAGTTAGTGTTTTTATATTTGATTTTTTTATATCATTTTCTATGTAAAGTGGGTATTTGAATTTTTTGGTGTTTAAAATTTAAATTTTTCACACACTTTTCTTGACTACTTTTTAGACACCCAAGGGTACTTTTGACCCTAGGGGTCTAATCGCCTCCTACCACTAGCTGAATGTGGAGAATTTGCAATGACTCTACAACAGTGTGCTGCCAAATGTCATAAAATCTCATACAGACACCATCTAAGGCTTTCGGCCAACAGTGTAACGGTGCCAACCTTGTAAACCTTCCTTCATGACATCAATGGCTTGTGAATGTACATGGTGTCTTGTTCAAATCTCGTGAAATTAGAGCTGCTTGAGAAAAATAGAATCAGCATGCTCAGAATATACCCAGAAAAAAATTCATGTGTGATAAACTCCAGGCCTCATTTGTTCCTCATGTGATCACTAAGGGTCTAAAATCATGGTTTCCTCAACCCTTTCTAATGCTGTGACCCGCAATACAGTTCCTCTATGCTGTGGTGACCCCAAACCATGCAACCCAGTAAACACCACAGTACAAATTCGCTCCAATTGTCTCTTCGGCTGACCCCGCGTTTTGGTCGTTCGACCCCCCGTGGGTCCCGTACCCACAGGTGATGAACCACTGTCTAAGGTTAGAACCCCAATTGGTCACAATTGTTTAGAGACATGTGGAAATGATTCGCTGAGATTCTTTAGCTTCTACTACATAGTGGATAAAATTGGTTGGCGTTTTATCTGAGACCACAAGCAAAATTTAGAATGGTACTCAACCTGTCATAGTTATCGTTTAGCAGTAGTTACCATATGGGACTCATACAAAAGAAAGTTTCGTACTTATATTTTTTAGTAAACAATATATATGATTTTGAAGCTGGAGCTAAAGAAAGGGGAGACATGTTGGATGGAGGTCAGTCTCAGGTTTGGGGGTCGAATGTAGATACCAATATTTGTGACAGCTCCCCATTAACGATAATTGGTCAGTACAGATGAGAGACTCCTTGTAATCTGTTTTCCATCTTTTCTGGCAATCTGGCTCCGTTACTCTAGTGAGCATTTGCTAGCTATATCACCAGTCTCCACACCACCATATTGTAAATGGAAACCATATTGTCTGTGACCTTTTAGTATTACTCTATTATGTTGTATCTCAAACTTATGGAGCTAATTTCTGTAGGGGATTAGTGATTAAGTACCAGAGGAGTAACACACCCATATGTTCCAATTCATTTATTCAGTAACTACACAATACCCCAATGGGTTTTCCAAAGAATTGTGGACTACCAACAAGAGCTACTATTGAGGGGTACCATGCCCTACCTGTGTGTTAGTTAATTGTCTGGTTAATGGCTTTGGACACCATTCTCGATAGGACAAAACAACACTCCCTACTGACCACCTTCTTCCATTCAGTTTTTCTAATGGTCTTCTCATATGACTGCACAACCTCATACTTGAAGACCACAATGCCACCTTCTCCAATTCTGATTCAGCCATGGCTTTTCTGATGCAGTCACGGCTTTTTTTCTCACCAAGGCCCTGAGGTGGTTGGCAATGCAATGGGCGTCCGGCCTACAACCCCTTTAAAAAAACCACCTCTAGTGCTTGTCATTGTTTGGAGTTCCCCTGCCTTGTGTTCGATTTCCTGGTTGACCCTGATCTTGAACCTCAACTTTACCTTGATGTTTGATGTCTACCTTCCTTGAGTTCATCTGGTCCCTATTTGTTCTACCGTAGGGCTGATGTCCTTGTCTTCCATTTCGGCTTAACTGCCAAGCCTGTGTCCTGTTCAACTTGCACTCACCAGTGATAATCCTTGCTCTGTTCCTGATGGGACTCTGTGACCCGACTACTACCCTTTAAGGTAAGGGAGTGGTAGATGATATTCTAGCCTATAGTGTAGTGTTAACAACATATCGGTGCACATTTATTACCCGGTCCCTGTCGCGATCCCGCGATCCATAAGTGTCCAACGAGGATGAAGTCCGGCGTATTCACAAGACGCACGTGCCCCCGACTCTCTTTGGCCATGTGTTGCTGTGAGTTCACCTTCTTCTTCCCGATGTATGTAGTGCATGTCTTGCTCGACACAATTTGCACATGTTAATCCCGCGCGTTGTCCGAAGCCCGACGGCCGCGTCTCCGTGAAAAGCCGCGCCGTGCAAAATCCAATCACGTGCGACAAAAGCCCTTAAACTAAATGTGGCGCACATCGGAATTGTCGGATATTCACTGATAGTGCGTCCGTGGACCCTTATACATGGAGCCCCATCATTAAGCATTATTTGGTCATTCATTGGACCTATACTCGGACAGGCGTCTCCTTTTTGTGTAGTCATGGTCCTAACAGAGATAGTGGACTGGATAAACACTTAAATAGAGTCTGAAAATTAACGCACTCTAATGTACAACTGAGTGGGAGTACGTATGTATCCTTTGATTCAGAGACGTTTCACAATATTACCTTAGTAAAGAAAAGTCACCCACCATCAGTGCTGCGCGGGGTACTGTGTTGGTTAGAGTGAATGTAAGTTTTGGAAAAGTTCAGTTTTTTGCTCGATGAGGCGCAATCCATAATCACCATCATCCTCGTCATGCAGCCCTGGCCCTTGCACACCATCCGCATCTAGTCCATCAGTTCCTGTGTCCAAGGCTCTCAATTCTGAATTTAAAGAGACATCAGTCAACCATCAGTTTAGGTGATGGTAGATGTTGAGTGCGCTAGTAGAAGTGTCCAGGACTTCTTTAATTATAAACTGTATATCCCGGCAAAAAAAAAATCCGATCGTGGAATTATGAGTTATAAAAGTTAAGCAAATTAGACTTGGGACGCTCAGGCTACGTCACCCGCACCTCAGGACCTCGTATTTTAATGTATGCATACACCCTGTAGTGCACGAGGATGTGCATATAGTAAAATACTAGGCTCCTTGGAGGTGCCAGGGTGATTTGCCAACTTTTATAGCTCGATTATTTCCACAGCATACAGGTTATATTAAAAACGAACGTTGTTTCCTCAAGAACTTCCTACTAGGACACCCTACTCACAAATGATCTAGATGCCTTTAGAGGCCTGTGTCTACATACAATGTGTCCCCGTCAACCGTGCACACTTTGCGAGAAAGTCCTTGAAACTCCAATTGTCACTGGGGCAAAAAAAAAAATTGTCGGGAACTACAATGATAAAATATACAGTTTCGACTTACATACAAATTCAACTTAAGAACAAACCTACAGTCCCTATCTTGTATGTAACCCGGGGACTGCCTGTATACAGGAAAAGAGTAATAATGCTGTCCTGTGCCCATATATACAGGTTAAGAGTAGTAGTACTGTGCTGTGCCCATATATACAGTATAAGAGTAGTAGTACTGTGCTGTGCCCATATATACAGGATAGGAGTAGTAGTACTGTACTGTGCCCTTATATACCGGATAAGAGTAGTAGTACTGTCCTGTGCCCATATATACCGGATAAGAGTAGTAGTACTGTCCTGTGCCCATATATACCGGATAAGAGTAGTAGTACTGTGATAATATATACCGGATAGAAGCAGTAGTACTGTCCTGTGCCCATATATACCGGATAAGAGTAGTAGTACTGTGCTAATATATACCGGATAGAAGCAGTAGTACTGTCCTGTGCCCATACATACAGGAGAAGAGTAGTAGTAATGTACTGTTCCCTCATATACAGGATAGGAGTAGTAGTACTGTGCTGTGGCCACATATACAGGATATGAGTAATAATACTGTGCAGTGTATATATATATACAGGATATGAGTTTCGATACTGTGCAGTGTATATATATATATATAGGAGATGAGTAGTAGCACTGTGTAGTGAGCATATACACAAAAAAGGAGTAGTAGTGCTGTGCTGTGCCCAAGGCGGCAGGATAAAAGCAGCCATACTGTGCAGTGTATATATATACACAATAAGAGAAGTAGTAATTTACTGTGTGCATATATTAGAGTTACAATACAGAGGAGTGTTGGCCTGAAGACATTACTCCTTATAATCCCTAAATATTATCTCAGTATCAAACTTAGCAAGTGGTTTTGATAGCTATGGGACCCCTTGGAGCCATGAGCCCCAGGCGGCTGCCCAAGACCCCCATAATATTATCTACTACTGGTCTCCATCGAAGTCAATCATTGGATGATCCTATTAGTTCAGTAATTGATTGTTTGTATTAAAAACCCTGAACCATTTGCTTGTTACTGCTCATAAATCCTGGTCCATGATTTTGAGTGTACGATGTGAGTTGTCACGTTACATGATGGTTTGCGCCACCTCACATGACTTACTCGCTTAGTGTTCAGTACATCACGTTGTAGCTGAGTTCATGATTTAAGCGATTCTTCTGTTGCTGTGTTTTCTCTTCATTGGACTGGAAATATTTAAGATGTTCTAACTAGAATAGACAACCTGCGATAAAATCTGACCAAACTGGCAGAGACGACCATGGAATTCCTGGTATATGTACACAAAATCGTAATCTCATAATTTATTGGCGTTGTCTAAATTCTTTGGCAGCAATAATCTGGAGATGGGAGAAATTTATGATTATATTACTTTATAATAGTAAATCCCAATATAGATGAAGATTATGGTGCAATATGTACTGCTCTTCCATGATTTTATTTTGACTATTTAAAGGGAAACTTTAAGATTTAGTTTAGGGACTGGGGTTCCTTAAAGGGGTATTCTGGGAATATGAACATCTAATACAAAAGCCCATGATGCTATAAATAAATGAATGCAACAAAACTCTAAAGTATGTGAAGTTATCACCAAGATGGGCCACCACTGGAAACTACAAGTCCCATGATCGTT
>CM033649.1:77953974-77967097 GCA_019512145.1 Engystomops pustulosus
AATATCTTTATATTGCTTTATAGAGATCAAAGGCCAAGATTAAAGACCAGAAGTTAAACTATAGATAATGTATCTGCAGGCAGCATGTTATAGAGCAAGAGGAGCAGAGCAGATTGTACATAATTCCAAAAAGTATCCAAAAAGTTTTTCTATTTTTTTCTATTTTTCCAATTTTCAATTTTGGAATTTTCTATTTTTTCTATTTTTTTCTTGTTTAGTGATTCTGGAAACTACCCAACAGCACAGCTTTCAGAAATTATCTGCAGGTGGGAAGTGTTTGTTGAGTAGCCCCAATTATTTCTAGATTGTACATAATGGGAGTCATTTACTAAGGGCCCAAATTGCGTTTTTCCGGCGGTTTACCCAAATTTTTCAGTTTTGCGCCGATTTTCCCTGAATTGCCCCGGGGTTTTGGCGCACGCGATGGGATTGTGGCGCATCGGCACGGGCATGCACACGATGGAAATCGGGGGGCGTGGCCATACGAAAACCCGACGGATTCTGAAAAACCGCCGCATTTAAAAAAAAAAAGTGCCGCTTGACACGCACTTACCTGCACCCGGCCCGGCTTGGTGTACTTCAGTGCACTCCAACGAACTTCAGCGCAGCAGCAACATCTGGTGGGCGTCGGAGGAACTACCTTTGTGAATCCCGGCAGAACCCGAATCCTCCGCAGAGAACGCGCCACTGAATCGCGACTGGACCGGGTAAGTAAATGTGCCCCATTGTCCTATCAACAGGAAGCATGTTATACAGCAGGAGAAGGTGAGCAGTTTATATATAGTGCCCAATCTGCAGGCAGCATGTTATAGAGCAGGAGGAGCTGAGCAGATTGTACGTAGTGTCCTATCTGCAGGCTGCATGTTATAGAGCAGAAGGAGCTGAGCAGATTGTACATAGTGTCCTATCTGCAGGCAGCATGTTATACAGCAGGAGGAGCTGAGCAGATTATAAGTAGTGTCCTGTCTGCAGACAGCATGTTATAGAGCATGATGATCTGAACAGATTGTACATAGTGTGGTCTTTTCAGTCAGCATTTTATAGAGTAGAAGTTCTTGGCCTTTTAATTGAAAGTTTAATTATTAGTTTTTTCTTTCTAGCTTTGGACAGTTCCATCCTCTCATATACATAGCACAATTATTACTATTACTGTGCAGATAATAATTCATCCTATCCTTTATCTGCAGGCAGCATGTTATAGAGCAAGAGGAGCAGAGCAGATTGTACATAATTCCAAAAAGTATCCAAAAACTCTATTTTTTTCTATTTTTTCTTGTTTAGTGATACTCTAAACTACCCAAAAGCACAGCTTTCAGAAATTATCGGCAGGTGGGAAATGTTTGTTGAGTAGCCCCAATTATTTCTAGATTGTACATAATGGGGCAGATTTACTTACCCGGTCCATTCGCGATCCAGCGGCGCGTTCTCTGCGGTGGATTCGGGTCTTCCGGCGATTCACTAAGGCAGTTCCTCCGACGTCCACCAGGTGTCGCTGCTGCGCTGAAGAGCATCAGAACGCACTGGAGTTCACGATCCTATTCCGGGTGAAGGTAAGCGCGTGTCCCGCGACACTTTTTTATTTTTAAATGCGGCGGTTTCTCCGAATCCGTTGGGTTATTGTTCGGTCACGCCCCCCGATTTCCGTTGCATGCATGCCCGACGCCGATGCGCCACAATCCGATCGCGTGCCCCAAAATCCCGGGGCAATACAGGGAAAATCGCCACAAATCGGATTATAAGTAGTGTCCTGTCTGCAGACAGCATGTTATAGAGCATGATGATCTGAACAGATTGTACATAGTGTGGTGTTTTCAGTCATCATTTTATAGAGTAGAAGTTCTTGGCCTTTTAATTGAAAGTTTAATTACTAGTTTTTTCTTTCTAGCTTTGGACAGTTCCATCCTCTCATATGCATTGCACAATTATTACTATTACTGTGCAGATAATAATTCATCCTATCCTTTGCAGGGACTTGCATGAGATCTGCACATTTTGCAGAGTCATCTGTGTACAACCTATAATCTATAAATAATTGCTGTCTAGGGTTTAGATTGGAGCCGTTTTTCCCTTTAAACGTAAAAAAAACCCCTAAGAACTATTTCTGATGGAATAAATACACAAGACATCTAGCGCTGTCTCTTTGTGCATGTCTATGAGGCCATACACATATACATATACTTATACATTACACATGACATTACAACATTATAGTACATGTAGACGTAGACGTATGACAGAACATACAGACACAGAGACAAGACGGAGACAGACACAGACAAGACACAAGAAAGCGACGGAGTACAGACACAACATGACACAGATACAGATACGGATACGACACATACATGACAGAGACTGATACATACCACAGACAGACACAGAGTACAGAGACGGAGACAGACAAGACAAGACAGAGATACCTGCGACTGGAGCCATCACTAATATACAATATATCATATACATACACACATATACATATACATACATATACATATTCAATAACGAAAAACAGCAGCACTCCAAAATTGTGAGAACCAAGTTTGTTTCTCACAATTTTGGAGTGCTGCCGTTTCTCTTTATTGAATATCCATTGGACTCTGACTGGTGAGAGTTAAGGATAGCACCCATTACCATCATTTACTGGGACTGTGCTGCTGATTTTCTATTTTTATACATATTCATATATACATACACATACATATACATATATACATACACATACATACACATACATATACATACATATACATATATACATATACATACATACATATACATATACATATATACATACACATACATATACATACACATACATATACATACAGATACATACATATATACATATACAGGGCAGCCACCGGAGTGGAATATGCAGATGTACCTGGGCTGTAAATCTCTCCGGCACACCTGTGGCTTTGATGATTTAGAAATGCAAATAATAAATCAATACCAACAACGTCAGGGATGTAAGGAATCCCCCCGGGCCACACTTGTGTTGTAATGTCTCCAACATGCCAACTCCAGAACACTTAGGAGACACTTCAAAAAGATCTAATCATGTTTCTTTTTTTTTTTAAGGCTCTAAGTGATTTAGTGTGATTAAACCAGCAGCCGGTACAATGTAACAAAATGAAATAACATCTTTATCTTTCGGAAGGTTTGAAACAAGTTGTTCCAATCATTCTAATGGGGAAATCACTTCAAAGCGCACAAAAAATCCTGCAGTCTACTATCTCTGATGGATAGAGCCCGGGTGTAGCTTCCATTTTTAAAAAGAAATCATCTTGTAAAATAACACATTACAGTATTTTGCAATTGCCCTTTTATCAGGGTCGGACCAGGTTTCAGTAGGCCCCTGGGTGACAGAGCCTCTGTAGGCCCCTTTGCCGTGAGCTCACATGGCGGCATTAAAAATTCAAGTCTCCTGTTCCCTAACATATTCCTAAGTTTATCATCCCAAACAGACCCCTTTTATAAAAAGCCCCTTCATCCCCTATGGATTTATTAGATACAGCCCCCCTCAGCCCCATGAATTCCTTATGTACAGCCTTATGTGCCCCCCCAGCAGTTTTGGGCCCTGGCTCTTTCCCCAATATGGGCAGTGCTGGTGCCAGCCCAGACTTTTTCTCAACCCTTTAAGGACCAGGCCATTATAGTTTTTTTTGTGTTTTTTAATTTTCCATTTATAGAGCTGTAGGAGGGCTTCATAGTGATGGCATGTATTATTCCATGCCGATTAAGGGTAAGCTACAAATAAATTCCAAATGTATTTATGTTGATAGATCAGGTCTTTTTGGATGGGCAATACTTAACATGTTTATGTTTTTATTTTATTTTTTATATCAGTTCTATGTAAAGGGGGTATTTGAATTTTTTGGTTTTTAAAATTTTAAATTTTTCACACTTTTTTGACTACTTTTTAGATCCCCAAGGGTACTTGGACCCTAGGGGGTCTAATCGCTCCTACCATATGCTGCAATGTGGAGAATTTGCAATGGATCTACAACAGTGTGCATGCCAAATGTCATAAAATCTCATACAGACACCATCTAAGATGGCTTTCTGGCAACAGGTAAACGGTGCCAACCTGTAAGCCATCTTCATACATCTCTAATGGCTTAGTGAAGTACATGGTGTCATTGTATCAATATCTCGTAAACTAGAGCTGCTTGAGAAAAATAGAATCAGCAGCTCAAAAATACCCAGAATCAGGTGATAAACTCCAGGCCTCAATTTGTTCCTCAATGTGATCACTAAGGGTCTAAATCAGTGGTTCTCAACCTTTCTAATGCTGTGACCCCGCAATACAGTTCCTCATGCTGTGGTGACCCCAAACCATGCAACTCGCAGTAAACACACAGTAAAATTTCGGCTCCAATGGCTTTCGGCGACCCCCGGTTTTGGTCGTTCGACCCCCGCTGGGGTCCCGACCCACAGGTTGAGAACCACTGGTCTAAATGGTTAGACCCCAATTGGTCACAATTGTTAGAGACAGTGGAATGATTCAGCTGAATCTTAGCTTCTACTTACATAAGTGGATAAAATTGGTTTGGCGTTTTATCTTGAGACCAAAGCAAAAATTTAGAATGGTACTCAACCTGGTCATAGTTAGTTTAGCAGTAGTTACCATATGGGGAGCTCAGACAAAAGAAGAGTTTCTGTACTTATATTTTAGTAAAAAAATATATGATTTTGAAGCTGGAGCTAAAGAAAAGGGGGGGCATGTTGGATGGAGGTCAGGTCTCGGTTGGGGGTCGGATTGTAGATACAATATTTGACAGCTCCACAATGTACGATAAGTTGGTCAGTACAGATGAGAGACTTCCTTGTAATCTGTTTCCATCTTTCTGGCATCTGCTCCTTATCTCTAGTAGCATGTGTTAGCTATATCACCAGGTCTCCATCACCACAGATTGTATGAATGGAAAACATATGTTGTCTGTGACTTTTAGTATTACTCTATGTATGTGGTATCATCAATAACTTATGGAGCAAATTTTCTGTAGGGATTATGATTAGTAGCCAGAGAGTAGACACCACCAATATGTTCCAATTCATTTATTCAGTAACTACACAATACCCCAATGGGTTTCCAAAGAATTGGTACTACCAACAGAGAGCTACTATGAGGGGACCATGCCCAACTCTGTGTTTGGTTAATTGTTATTTTGGCTTTGGACACCAGTCTTCGTATGGAAAAAACAAGTCTCTATGTGACCACCTTCTCCATTCAGTTCTATGGGACTACTTCAGATGACTGCACCCTCATATTTGGACAAACCATGTCACCTTCTCCAATTCTGATATCAGCCATGGCTTTTCTGGATGCAGTCACTGCTCTTTTTCTCACCAAGGCCTGAGGTAGTGGTTGGCAAGCAATGGGCGTCCGGGCCTGACAACCCCTTTAAAAAAAACCAACCTCTAGTGCTTTGTCATTTGTTTGAGGTTCCCATGCCTTGTGTTCGATTCCTGGTTGACCCTGATCTTGACCTCAAACTTTTACCTTGATGTTGATTCTAACTTCCCTTTGAATTCATCTGGTCCCTATTGTTCTACTTAGGGCTATGATCCTTGTCTCCATTTCTGGCTGCACTCCAATCCTTGTCCTGTTCCTACTTGTCCACTCACCAGTGACAATCCTTGGCTCTGTTCCTGACGAGACTACTGTGACCCAGACTACTACCCTTTAAGGTAAAGGGATGTGGTTAGAAGATGCTATAGCCTATAGATGTAGGTGTTAACAACATATCGGGCACATTTACTTACCCGGTCCTGTCGCGATCCCCGATCCATAATGTCCAACGAGGATGAAGTCCGGCGCTATTCACCAAGAACGTGCCCCCGACATCCTGCATGTGTTGCTGGAGTTCACCTTCTTCTTCCCGATGTATGTGAGTGCATGTCTTGCGACACAATTTGACATGTTAAATCCCGCGCGTTGTCCGAATCCCGACGGCCTGCGTTGCGTGAAAGCCGGCGCCGATGCAAAAATCCAATCACGTGCGACAAAAAGCCCTTCTAAATGTGGCGCACATCGGAAATTGTCGGATATTCCGATGATAGTGCGGTCCGTGGACCCTTAGTAAATGAGCCCCATCATTAAGATTATTTGGTCATTCATTGGACCTATAACTCGGACAGCGGTCTCCTTTTTGTGTAGTCATGGTCCTGAACAGAGATATGGGACTGGATAAAACCTTAAATAGAGTCTGAAAACAGTAAGCAATCTAATGTACAACTGAGTGGAGGTACTGTATGTATCCTATGAGTCAGAGACGTTTCACAATATTACCTTAGATAAAAGAAAAGTCACCCACATCAGTGCTGCGCGGGGTACTTGTTGGTTAGGTGAATGTAAGTTTTGAAAAGTTCAGTTTTTGCTCGAGGAGGCGGCAATCCATAATCACCATCATTCTCGTCAGCATGCCCCTGCATCTAGCCATCAGTTCCTGGGTCCTAAGGCTCATCAATTCCTGATATTTAAAGGACATCATCAACCATCAGTTTAGTGATGGTAGATGTGAGTGCGCTAGTAAGAAGTTTCTCAGGACTTCTTTTATTATAACTGTATATCCCGCGATCGTGGAATTATGGAGTTATAAAAGTTAAGCAAATTAGACTGGGACGCTCAGGCTACGTCACCTCAGAAACCCTCGTATTTTAATGTATGCATACACCCTGTAGTGCTACGGAGGATGTGCATATATTAAAATACTAGGCTCCTTGAGGTGCTCAGGTGATTTGCCAAACTTTTATAACTCTATATTTCCACAGCATACAGAGTTATAATAAAAACGAAAACGTTGTTCCTCAAGAACTTCCTACTAGGACAGACCTACCATCACAAAACTGAAGGTAGATGCCCTTTAAAGTGTCTCCCGTCAACCAGTGCGAAACTTTGCTGATAAAAGTACTCCTCCCCAGGTTTGAGTTGTCCCATCGCCATGGCTCTACAGATTGTAGTGCATACTGCTTTTGACCAAAGTCCTGTCTCCCCCGGCTCAGTTTCTGCTCCATGTATTCTGATATGTTAAAGACCCAACTTGATCTTAGTCTGATCCATATCCACGTGCCCTGACCTCTGACTAGTTTTCTAGACAGTATCTATTTGCCGCCTGTCCTGACCTTTGGCTTGTCACTTCAATTCTGCTGGATTGCTCTCTGCTCTAACTGTTGGACTGTTTGTAACTAAGTTGAGCTAACCTCTTAGCTCTAGCCACTAGAGGACCACCAATAGGAGGTAAAAGGGTGAATACCGGAGAAGACCAGGGATGATGCCCTCCGTGTTGGATAGCACTGTGGGTCCACAATGATGTGTGTTATAGTTACACATACATTACTTTGAGATAATACATTGCTTGGAGTGGAAGAGACTACAATCTGAGGGATATCTCAGCAGTATACACTAACGCTCAAAAGTTTGGGGTCACTTAGAAATTTCTTTGTTTTTGAAAGAAAAGTCCATTTTCTTTCAATGAACCTTATATTAAAGGAAATCTAAAAAAAATAGAAATATTCACTTACACTCCTCTTCACCTTGATCCCAGCACTATCCACTGCTAAGCTTGACATGCAGGGATCACCTAGAAAACAAACTTATAATTAGCAGCTCAGAGTGCTGGGATAAGATGTCCGGCGCTCTGGGCTGCTTATTATACATGCTCCCGCACCTCTCTCTCTTATGCTGGGAGCATGGGAGAAAGTGGTGACGTCACCGGAGGGGTGTGAATTCATGGCCCTAGTTTGACATCACCTTCCTCGCCCTGTATGGGAGAGGGAGGTGCGGGAGCGTGTATCATTAGCAGCCCGGAGCACCGGACATCTTATCCCTGCACTCCATGCTGCTAATTATGAGTTTCTTTTCCAAGTGTAGAAGAATAGTGTACAAGGAAAAGAAATTCCATATCCAGCCACGTCCAAGGCAACTCCAGCTTTATTAAGGCATAGGGGCAGATTTATCAAGCAGTCTGAAAGTCAGAATATTTCCAATTGCCCATGGCAACCAATCACAGCTCCCCTTTAAAATATTCATGAGCACTGGTGAAATGAAAGCTCAGCTATGATTGGTTGCCATGGGCAACTGGAAATATTCTGACTTTCAGACTGCTTGATAAATCTGCCCCATAATGTTAAAATACAAGTGCGTTATTGGCCAACGCGTTTCAAATGGTAACCCCGTTCTTAATCATGGCATGCTAGAAGATTAGTGGTGGACAGCGCCAGGATCAAGATGAAGAGCTGTGGAGATGAGTATTTCTATTTTTTGTGTTATATAAGTGTCACTTATTTTTAAGAACTGCCAAGTTTTGCGCCAATGAATAATTAAGTCAAATCCAGAAATCATAAACAGACTGCATTGTACATATATAATGTAAAGGCCTCTCGTTGTACAGTCTGTACATTGTATACACTGCAGCTTTAAGAAAGGATTGGAGTTATAGATGTACAAACTAGCTCTGTCTTGATTTCACTGTTTACCGATCATATTTTGGCTCTGGTTCCTCTACCGGAAGGAGCCCGGCATGAAATTAACTTGCATTTCTGAGACAAGTATTTTGGCTCACATAACTTTATTTTTTTAACTCTAGAAAACTGATTTTATTAGATTAAACCGGACGGTTTTTGGCAGTTTTTGAACATTGAAAAAGAACTGGAGAGAGCATAGAGAGCTGATGTACGCAGCGCAGAGGGGCCTCCTTCACCGCTTACTTGTAGATTGTCTTGTCTTGACTGCATAGTGCGGCCTATAAGATCTTCAGAAGCTTTTGCCTTGGTGTAGTTACAAAGCTGCTGCAAAATGTTAAATGCCCCTGTTTCCCTGAAAATAACCCCCCCTCCCGAAAAAATAGGACAATTTGGGGCAAATAAGTGCAGGCATACAAATATGAGGGCTCCCCTGAAAATAAGACCTATAGTCATTGCTACACCTGCCCCCACACTGATACATTAGTAGATGTAGATTAGTATATCTATCCCCTATCCACAGTCATCCCATAGTAATCTATAGAGCGGAGGACTAAGACCCGTCATGTGCTCTTTTGATTTCAATGGGTTTTTCACTATGGATGACTGTTCAGTGACCGGTGCACAGACAACACTTTATCAGAGCAGACACTGAACAAGCAGCGAGATCTCGCCTATAATTCCTGCAGATAAGTATATGCAGTTATATAGGAGTCACTGCAGAATGAATTATATATGTACTAAATAGCTAAAAAGTGAGTGCTGCACTGATGTACACAGGGTTATTTATCACACACCGGAGTTCGTGTACCGGCATAGTATAGACAGTACAGTACACATATACAATACAAACACTGTGCATCTAAGACCAAGAAATGGACGTGTCGCTCACTGGGAGCCGTGAATATTCTTTATTTCTTGAAAAAGTAGGAGGTACAGACACAGTGGCAGGCGAGTGGCCTTTCTACAGCTCTGTGATTACAGTACACATACAGTACACACATACAATATACAATAGACACACATACAGTACAGACATACAATATACACACATACAGTACACACATACAATATACACAAATACAATACACACATACAATATACACACATACAATATACACACATACAGTACACACATACGTACTGTATGTGTGTACTGTATGTGTGTATATTGTATGTGTGTATATTGTATGTGTGTACTGTATGTGTGTATATTGTATGTCTGTACTGTATGTCTGTCTATTGTATGTGTGTATATTGTATGTGTGTACTGTATGTGTGTATATTGTATGTGTGTATATTGTATGTGTGTACTGTATGTGTGTATATTGTATGTGTGTACTGTATGTGTGTATAATGTATGTGTGTACACACATACAATATACACACATACAGTACACACATACAATATACCCATCAGTTCCTGGGTCCTAAGGCTCATCAATTCCTGATATTTAAAGAACATCATCAACCATCAGTTTAGTGATGGTAGATGTGAGTGCGCTAGTAAGAAGTTTCTCAGGACTTCTTTTATTATAACTGTATATCCCGCGATCGTGGAATTATAGAGTTATAAAAGTTAAGCAAATTAGACTGGGACGCTCAGGCTACGTCACCCGAGCACCTCAGGGACCCTCGTATTTTAATGTATGCATACACCCTGTAGTGCTACGGAGGATGTGCATATATTAAAATACTAGGCTCCTTGAGGTGCTCAGGTGATTTGCCAAACTTTTATAGCTCTATATTTCCACAGCTTACAGAGTTATATTAAAAACGAAAACGTTGTTCCTCAAGAACTTCCTACTAGGACACACCTACCATCACAAAATTGATCGTAGATGCCCTTTATAGGGCCTGTGTCTACATATCTAATGTGTCTCCCGTCAACCAGTGCACAACTTTGCTGATAAAAGTCCTCCTCCCCAGGTTTGAGTTGTCCCATCGCCATGGCTCTACAGATCCTAGTGCATACTGCTTTTGACCAAAGTCCTGTCTCCCCCGGCTCAGTTTCCTGATTTCAGTTTCTGCTCCATGTATTCTGATATGTTAAAGACCCAACTTGATCTTACTCTGATCCATATCCACCTGCCCTGACCTCTGACTAGTTTTCTAGACAGTATCTATTTGCTGCCTGTCCTGACCTTTGGCTTGTCACTTCAATTCTGCAGGATTGCTCTCTGCTCTAACTGTTGGACTGTTGAACTAAGTTGACCTAACCTCTTAGCTCTAGCCATTAGAGGACCACCAATAGAGGTAAAAGGGTGAATACCGGAGAAGACCAGGGATGATGCCCTCCATGTTGGATAGCACTGTGGGTCCACAATGATGTGTGTTATAGTTACACATACATTTCTTTGAGATAATACATTGCTTGGAGTGGAAGAGACTACAATCTGAGGGATATCTCAGCAGTATACACTGTAATGTCTCCATGTAGTAGCAGCAGGCAGAGATGAATTCCATCAGAAACTTCTTTTATTATAACATGTGCAGTCAGACATCCATCATTTCTTCTCCTAGCTCCCAGCAAACCACACCCCTTAACTTCCTGTCACATGTTCTCATTTCTAAAAGAGACATGTATGCTTGCTGTATGTTACATCACCCCCCTTTTTTTAAATGAATAATAATCAAAAAAATGAAACAACATAAATTAAAACTGCTAACGGAAAAAAACAACTGAATCTTGAATGTTGCAATTTAACAGTCATTAATGGTCCATTTCTAGATAAGCAGAATATAAACCCCAAATTACACCTCCTCAATAAGTCTAGATGGGGCTCTTCTTTCTCTCACTGGATAGCGTCTTGGTTGTTGAAGAACACTGTTACCTGAAGAGCTGGCTATGTCCTGTTGAGAACTGTCACTCTCAGTAACTTCTATGTGGGTCTGAGAGGCTTCACCAGCATCATTTTCTGGTAATCCATTTTCTGGTAATCTATTTTCTGGTAATCTATTTTCTGGTAACACTTTGAAGTGTGAGGCATTCCGGGTAATAGAATGTCCATCTCGCTCAGCTGTGATCATACTTCCTTTCTGGGCTGTTACATGGTATTCTGCTGGGTCATACATTGGACAGGTCTTGTTGTTCTGTTTGTGACGTACAACCACTTTGTCACCCCTCTTTATAAAAGATGGCTGAGCATGACGTCTCTTGTCTGCATACTGTTGCATTTTCTGCTTGTTGTTAAAATCTGCGGGTCTCACAGTAGAATCATCAGGAATGACGTGGCTGGTAACATCAGGATTACGGATACGAGGGGTTCTGTTGAATAGTAGGTGGGCAGGAGCAGCATTAGTAGTTGAATGAGGTGTACTCCTATAGTTGCGTAGAAATCTGTAGAGCGCCTGTTTCAGTGGTATGTGCTCCAAGTAAGAGGCTTTAACTCTCTTCCCTAAAGTGCGCATGAATCTTTCCACAATTCCATTTGCTTGTGGCCAGCACGGTGTTATCTTTCTGTGTGTGAACCCCAGATATTCAGAGAACTGTACAAATGTATGGCCATTAAATGGAGGTCCATTATCTGTTTTGACTACTCTGGGAATACCATATGCAGAGAAAATGTTGTCCAACTCTGGAATTACACTGTTTGCTGAAGTCGAAGAAATAAATGCAATTGCAGGGTATCTTGAATATTCATCAATTGCTACCAGAATGTATTGCCCATTAGGCAGTGGGCCATAGATATCAACTGCTATTTCTTCCCAGACAGCTGTAGGTAACGGAGACATTTGTAAGGGCTCAGGTTTTGATGAATGAGTCACCAGCTGACATGTGGAGCAATGCTTTATCATGTCTTCTACCAGCTGATCCATGTTTGGGAACCACACTTTTTCACGTAGAAGTTTCTTTGTGCCAACTATTCCCAGGTGTCCTTCATGAGCAATCTGTATTACGGAGCGACGCAATGTTTTGGGAACAACCAGTTTGGTGCCTCTAAGAATAAGGTGCGCCTCTGTGACTGACAGTTCTGCTCTCACACATGAGAAGGATTTGAGCTCCTTGAGACTTATTTCAGGGTCTGGAAATTTTGCTCTCTGAATCTCATACCATTTGCCATTCTGAATAATGTGTATCAGGGCACAGAGTGTCTTGTCATGTGCGGTTGCTGTCACAAACTGATCAGCTGAAAGGGCCTTAGGAATTGTATGAGCAGTAACAAAATTGATATATTCTTCAGTTGACCACTGAGTAGTTTGATCCACTTCTGTAGGATGCCTTGAAATGTAGTCGGCTGGATTGCTGTATTTGCCAGGTTTGTGAATAATTTTGTAATTATATCCTTGAAGTCGTAGACCCCATCGTTCAATTCTAGCTGGCATCTTGGCTCTTGGGTTTCCAAAGATAGTTAGGAGAGCCTGGTGGTCTGTGACAATGGTAAAAGGAGCTCCATACAGAAACAGATGAAAATGCTCACATCCCCAGACAACAGCTAAACTCTCTTTTTCAGGCTGAGAGTATTTTCTTTCTGTATTTGTTAACCCTTTACTCGCATATGAAATTATACTTGGATCTGAACTGTTGGGTTTGTATTGTGCTAGAATAGCTCCCAGTCCCACTGGACTCGCATCCACAATCAGTTCAGTGCGTAAAGCTGGATCAAAATAGCACATTGTTGTAGTTGAACACAGTTCATTTTTAATAGTCTCAAAC
>CM033649.1:77969831-78043057 GCA_019512145.1 Engystomops pustulosus
TCCATCAGAAACTTCTTTTATTATAACATGTGCAGTCAGACATCCATAATTTCTTCTCCTAGCTCCCAGCAAACCACACCCCTTAACTTCCTGTCACATGTTCTCATTTCTAAAAGAGACATGTATGCTTGCTGTATGTTACATACACTAGCACTCAAAAGTTTGGGGTCACTTAGAAATTTCTTTATTTTTGAAAGAAAAGTAAATTTTCTTTCAATGAACCTTATATAAAAGGAAATCCAAAAAAAACTAGAAATATTCACTTACTCTCCTCTTCACCTTGATCCCAGCACTATCCACTGCTAAGCTTGACACGCAGGGATCACCTAGAAAACAAACTTATAATTAGCAGCTCAGAGTGCTGGGATAAGATGTCCAGAGCTCCGGGCTGCCTATCATACATGCCCCCGCACCTCCCTCTCGTATGCTGGGAGCATGGGAAAAAGTGGTGACGTCACCGGAGGGGTGTGAATTCATGTCCCTCGTGTGACATCACCTCCCTCGCCCTGCATGGGAGAGGGAGGTGCGGGGGCGTGTATCATTAGCAGCCCGGAACACCGGACATCTTATCCTGCACTCCATGCGCGAATTAGAGTTGTCTTTTTCCAAGTGTATAAGAATAGTGTACAAGAAAGAGATTTGCCAATCCAGCCGTGTCCAGGCAACTCCAGCTTTATTAAGCATAATGTTAAAATACAAGTGGGGGGGCGGGGGGGTTATTTGGCCATGCGTTTCAAACGGAAGCCCGTTCTTAATCAATGGCATCTGGAAGAATT
This sequence comes from Engystomops pustulosus, assembly GCA_019512145.1. NCBI lineage: Eukaryota > Metazoa > Chordata > Amphibia > Anura > Leptodactylidae > Engystomops > Engystomops pustulosus. The sequence continues at coordinate 77,970,608 of CM033649.1, forward strand.
ATGTGTGGCAAGCTCCAGGATCAAGAAAAGAGCTAGTGGGATAGTATTTCTATTTTTTTGTGTTATAGTGCACTTCATTTTTAAGAACTGCCAAGTTTGCGCCAAATGATCCATTAATCACAATCCGACAATCTAAAACGCCTGCATTGTACATCATATATGTAAAGGCCTCTCTTTGTACATGGTACTTGTCATACACTGCAGCGTTACGCAAGGGATTGGAGTTATAGATGTACAAACTAGCTCGTCCCTTGATTTCACATCAACTGTTTACGATCATTTTGGCTCTGGTCCCCCTCTCCGGAAGGAGCCGCGCATGAAATGAACTGCATTTCTGAGACACAGTGTTGGCTCTACATAACTTTATTTTTTTAACTCTCGTATAAAACTGATTTAGTAGATTAAAACCGGACGGTTTTTGGGCACGTTTTTGACATTGCAAAGAAGAACTGGAGAGAGTCAAGAGAGTGTTATGTAGGTACGCAGCGCAGAGGGGCGCTCAATCCTACCGCTATATACATGTATGATTGTCTTGTCTTGATCGGCATAGTGCGGCCCTATGAGTCTTCGAAAGCTTTTTGCCTTGGTTGTTGAGTTACAAAGCTCGCAAATGTTAAAATGCCGCTGTTTCCATGAATATAACCCCCCTCCCGAAAAAAAATAGGACCATTTTGGGCAAGTAAGTGCAAGCCATACCAATAGGGTGCTCCCCTGCCAAATAAGGACCTAACAAGTGATTGCTACACTGCCCCCACACTGATAATTAGTAGATTGTTAGATAGTATCTAATCCTATCCACGTCATCCCATAGTAATCATATAGTCGGAGGCGATAGAAGATCCCGTCAGTGCTCTTTGATTTCCAATGGGTTTTTCACTGATGGATGAACTTTTCGTGACCGGATGCACAGACAACACACACTTTTCAAGCGACCATGAACAAGCAGCGAGATTCGCCTATAATTCCTGCAGCATAAGTAATGCAGGTTATATAGGAGTCACTACGCGATGATTATATATGTACTGTGAAAGGTTGAGGAATAAAAAGTGTGCCATGTGCTGCACTGTATGTACACTCGAGGTTATTTATCACACACCGGAGTTCGTGTACCGCTAGTATAGACAGTACGTACACGATTACAATACAAACACTGTGCACTAAGACACAAGAATGGACGTTCGCTCACTGGGAGCCCCGTGAACTAATTTTGTTTTCTTGAAATGTAGGAGGTACAGACACTAAACAGTGGCGGGCGGTGGCCCTTTCTACAGCCTCTGGTTACAGTACACATTACAGTACACCATACAATATTAACATAGACACACATCACGTACAGACATACATACAACATAGTACACCAATACAATATACACAATAAAATAACCACATACAATAACACACTATACACATCATATCACAATAACGTACCCAACATACGTACTGTATGTTGTCTAGGCTGTTAGTATGTGTATATTGTATGTGTGTAAGTATTGATTGTATGTCTGACTGTATCTGTCTATTGTAGTGTAATTAGTGGTCGTACTGTAGTGTTGTATTGGATGTGTGTATATTGTATGTGTGTGACTGGTATGTGTGTTATATGGTAATTGTGTATTGATTAGTATGTGTGGGTTACTGTGTAATGTGTGTATCATTTTGTATGTGTTTACGCTGTATGTGTGTCTAATGTATGTGTGTACACACATACAATATACACACATACAGTGCACACATACAGTACACACATATAATAAACACACATTACACATATATAATAAACACACATACAATATACACACATATACACATGCATACATATAGCACACCCATACAGTATATGTACCTGGATACAGTAGAAACACACATATACATGCAGTACCTACAAATACAAGCAAGCAGCTTCAGTGGTGCAAGGCCAAATACTATTGAATGTGTGACATTTATTCAGTCACTTATCTTCTAGCCTTTTCTATACAATTTGTATCACTTACTCCCACCTAAAATGTAGAATGAATTCTGTCCCCTTCGTTTTACAGGCGGTCCCCAACTTAAGGACACCCGACTTACAGACGACCCTAAGTTACAGACGGACGCCTCTGCCCACTGTGACCTCTGGTGAAGTCTCTGGATGTTACTATAGTCCCAGACTGCAATGATCAGCTGTAAGGTGTCTGTAATGAAGCTTTATTGATAATCCTTGGTCCCATTACAGCAAAAAATGTTGAAATTCCAATTGTCACTGGGCCCAAAATTTTTATAAAATACACAGTTTCAACTTGCATACAAATTCAACTTAAGAACAAATCTATGGACCCTATCTTGTATGTAACCGGGGGACTACCTGGAATATGTTTTTGCTTCAATGGTCTACAACGCGCACAGTCACTTCTCTGTGTTTTTGCCTGATCCTAAATTCCATACGATGCGCCATTGATTGGTTTCTGGATACAGAATATACTGATCATAGGCGTGTATATAAAATACTGATCTGTCTGCAGCTCATTATCTGCCATGGTATCTCAGGTCCTGGATGTCTGAAGGTCACTGCGAGGGGCATAGATTTCTCTATTTCCTTTTCATTTGATGCCCAGATATTCGATGTACTTCACCAATTGCTTCAGATTTCGTTCCCATACGGGATGATTTATGGATTCTGGCAGGAAACAATGTGCTGTTGTATTTCAACTTGTATAAATAATGTGCAATAGTGCCGAATTATCCCTGAGCAGAGTGGAAGGTCGTGTGAATTTATGTAAAAACTGATCAATTACAATGTATGTTTACCGGGTAGATACCAGAAAAATATTAATGTCTATAACATAAGGCTTCTGTAAAGAACAAGAGTTTAAAGGGAACCTGTCAGGCACATCTAGCCCCCCAAACCAAAGGTCCTACCCCATTTTCTGTAGTGAATTGCTCTGTATGATGATATTGAAATGAGTCAGCGGCTCCTGTGAATTATAAAATGAACCCCCTCACTCTGCAGTGAGATCCTGTGAATGGAGTCAGCAGGGTGTGTCTGAGCTGTCCGGAGTCAGGCTGCAGCTCCCCCTTCCTCCTCCGCCCTCTGGTAAACCCCACCCCCTACCCTGCACACACCTCCTGCTAAGCGGTCGGAGGAGGAAGGGGGAGCTGCAGCCTGACTCAGGACAGCTCAGACACACCCTGCTGACTCCATTCACAGGATCACACTGCAGATTGGGGGGGTCATTTTATAATTCACAGGAACCACTGACTCATTTCAATATCATCATACAGAACAACTCACTACAGAAAATAGGTAGGACCTGTGGTTTAGGGGCTAGATGTGCCTGATAGGTTCTCTATAAGGATGGAATGGCAAAATAGCTGAAAAGAGGCAGTCATGCACAATAGAAGTGCAGTGTTGTATTCTGGCAGACAGGGTCCACAAGGAGCAAGTGAACAATTCTCCTCTTGGAAGGGGGCAGAAATGATTTTTTAAGGGTTTGTATGCATGTATGACAATACAGCACCTTTAAAGGGCACATGTTAAGGACATGAGTAGATTGTACATAGTGTCCTATCTGCAGGCAGCATGTTATAGAGCAGGAGAAGCTGAGCAGATTGTACATAGTGTCCTATCTGCAGGCAGCATTTTATAGAGCAGGAGAAGCTGAGCAGATTGGACATTGTGTACTATCTATTGGCAGCATGTTATAGAGCAGGAGGATCTGATCAGCTTGTACCAGAGTACCTATCGTTCTGCAGCATTTATATAGAGCAGGAGGAGCTGAGCGATGTACATAGGGTCCTATACTGCGACAGCATTTTAGAGAGGAGAAAGCTTGACAGTATTGGACATGTGTACTATCTATGGCAGCATCGTTATAGAGCAGTGATGGATCCTGATGAGATTTACGAGATCTCTATCTTCATGCATTGTTACAGACAGGGGAGCTGAGCAGTTGTATATAATGTCCTATCTGCAGGTAGTCTGTTTAGGCAGCCAAAAGCTGAGCAATATTTACATGTGTCCATCTGCAGGCGCATGTTATAGAGCAGGAAATCTGAGAAGATTGTACATAGTGTCCAATCTGCAGGCAGCATGTTATAGAGCAGGAGGAGATGAGCATGTTTATACATAGTGCCCTATTGCAAGCAGAAGGTTACAGACTACGATTTCTGGGAGGATTGCGGTGTTGCACTTTACTTTATAATGTCCTTCATGCTGCTCTTACTTTTCATTACACTGAAGGAGCAGGATCTCCTCCTCTCCGCGCATGTATGATGCATTAGTTTATTACTAGAGATGAGCGAACATGCTCGTCCGAGCTTGATGCTCGGTCGAGCATTAGGGTACTCGAACATGCTCGTTACTCGGACGAATACTTCGCCCGCTCGAGAAAAGGCAGCTCCCGCCGTTTGCTTTTTGGCGGCCAGAAACAGAGCCAATCACAAGCAGGAGACTCTGCACTCCACCCCGCAGACGTGGTGCCCTTAACACGTCGATAGCAGTTGTTGGCTGGCCAGATCAGGTGACCCTGGGTAGACTAGCCCGTGCCGCGTGCTCGTATCTTCGTCTCTGGATGCGCGAGGGAAGAGCTGGCTGCTGCTCAGGGAAAGCGTTCTGGGTGTTCTATTAGCTTACTGTTAGGCAGGAGTGATTCTCAAAGCAACCAAAGCCCTTCTAGGGCTCAATAACGTTCTACTTTTTTTTATTTTTAATTTGCATCTTTTACATTTGTGAGGAATTAGCAGGGGGACTTCTACCGTTGTGTTTAGTCTCTAGTGGCCAACACTATCCATAGCAAAGACCGAGTGGAAAATTCAGTAGCGGGGTTGGATTTATTAGGCAATAATCAGTGTCATCTCATCTGGCATAGTCTGTGCTTCCTTGATACTTGGCTAGAAAATAGCCATAGGGAATCAAACAGCTCTTGAAGCCACAGTAGCGTTCTTATAATTTGATTTTGGTTGATCTTCTGTGGCTGTAGTTTCTGCAGTGCATGTACTTGCCAATTCTGAGCAATTTGTTAGTGAGACTGCGACCGCTTGTTCTGCGCTTAGTGGCGGCAATCCATAGCAAAGGCTGAAGTGGCAAATTAAGTAGGGGTTGGATTTCTATTAGGCAATAACTCAGTGTCATTCATCTGGCATAGTACTGTGCTTCCTTTGATACTTGGCTAGAAAATAGCCATAGGAGAATCAAAAGCTTCTTGAAGCCTACAGTAGCGTTCTATATATTTGATTTCTGGTGATCTGCTGGTGGCTGTAGTTTCTGCAGTGCATGTACTTGCCAATCTGAGCAATTTGTAGTGAGACTTGGCGACCGCTGTGTTCTGCGCTAGTGGCGCACATATCCATAGCAAAGGCCGAAGTGGCAAATTCAGTAGGGGTTGGATTTTCTTTAGGCAAAACTCAGTGTCATTCATCTGGCATAGTAACTGTGCTTCCTTTGAACTTGGCTAGAAAGAGCCATAGGAGAATACAAACAGTTCTTGAAGCCTGACAGTACGTTCTATATATTTGATTTCTGGTTGATCTGCTGGTGGCTGTAGTTTCTGCAGTGCATGTACTTGCCAATTCTGAGCAATTTGTAGTGGGGACTTGCGACCGCTGTGTTCTGCGCTTAGTGGCGAATATCCATAGCAAAGGCTGAAGTGCAAAACTTCAGGTAGGGGTTGGATTTCTATTAGGCAATAATCAGTTGTCATCTCATTGGCATAGTACTGTGCCTCCTTTGATACTTGGCTAGAAAATCATAGGAGAACACAAACAGCTTCTTGAAGCCACAGTAGCGTTCTATATTTGATTTCTGGTTGATCTGTGGTGGCTGTAGTTTCTGCAGTGCATGTACTTGCCAATTCTGACAATTTGTAGTGAGACTTGCGACCGCTGTGTTCTGCGCTTAGTGGCGCACATATCCATGAGCAAAGGCTGAAGTGGCAAAATAGTAGGGGTTGGATTTCTATTAGGCAATAACTCAGTGTCATCCTCATTGCATAGTACTGTGCTTCCTTTATCTTGCTAGAAATAGCCATAGGAGAATACAAACAGCTTCTTGAGCTACAGTAGCGTTCTATATATTTGATTTCTGGTTGATTGCTGGGGCTGTAGTTTCTGCAGTGCATGTACTTGCCAATTCTGAGCAATTGTGTGAGACTTGCGACCCTGTGTTCTGCTTAGTGGCGCACATATCCATAGCAAAGGCCGAAGGGGCAAATTCAGTAGGGGTTTGGATTCTATTAGGCAATACTCAGTGTCATCTCATCTGGCATAGTACTGTGCTTCCTTGATACTTGGCTAGAAAATAGCCATAGGAGAATCAAACGCTTCTTGAAGCCTACAGTAGCGTTCTATATGGTGTTTCTGGTTGATCTGCTGGTGGCTGAGTTTCTGCAGTGCATGTACTTGCCAATTCTGAGCAATTTGTAGTGGGACTTGCGACCGCTGTGTTCTGCGCTTAGTGGCGCACAATCCATAGCAAGGCTGAAAGTGGCAAAATTCCAGTAGGGGTTGGATTCTATTAGGCAATAACTCAGTGTCATCTCATCTGGCATAGTACTGTGTCTCCTTTGATACTTGGCTAGAAATAAAGTATAGAATACAAACAGCTTCTTGAAGCCTACAGTAGCGTTCTATATATTTGATTTCTGGTTGATTGCTGTGGCTGTAGTTTCTGCAGTCAAGTACTTGCCATTCTGAGCAATTTGTAGTGAGACTTGCGACCCGTGTTCTGCGCTTAGTGGGCCCATATCCATAGCAGAAGGCTGAGTGGCAAAATAAGTAGGGGTTGGATTTCTATTAGGCAATAACTCAGTGTCATCTCATCTGGCATAGTCTGTCTTCCTTTATACTTGGCTAGAAATAGCCATAGGAGAAACAAACAGCTTCTTGAAGCCTACAGTTAGCGTTCTATATATTGATTTCTGGTTGATCTGCTGGGTGCTGTAGTTTCTGCCAGTGCATGTACTTGCAATTCTGAGCAATTTGTAGTGAGACTTGCGACCGCTGTGTTCTGCGCTTAGTGGCGCACATTCCATACAAAGGCCGAAGTGGCAAAATTCAGTAGGGGTGGATTTCTATTAGGATAATACCATGTCATCTCATCTGGCATAGTACTGTGCTTCCTTTGATACTTGGCTAGAAAATTGCCAAAGGAGAATACAAACAGCTCTTGAAGCCTACAGTAGCGTTCTATATATTGATTCTGGTTGCTCTGCTGGTGGCTGTAGTTTCTGCAGTGCATGTACTTGCCAATTTGACAATTTGTAGTGGGCGTGCGACCGGCTGTGTTCTGCGCTTAGTGGCGACATATCCATAGCAAAGGCCGAAGTGCAAAATTCAGTAGGGGTTGGATTTCTATTGGCAAACTCAGTGTCATCTCATCTCATATCTGTGCTTCCGTTTGATACTTGCTAGAGAAATAGCCATAGGAGAATACAAAACAGCTTTCTGATCTTGAAGCCTACAGTAGCGTTCTTATATTTGATTTCTGGTTGATCTGCTGGTGGCTGTGTAGTTTCTGCAGTGCATGTACTTGCCAATTCTGAGCAATTTGTAGTGGGACTTGCGACCGCTGTGTTTCTGCGCTTAGTGGCGCACAATATCCCATAGCAAGGCCGAAGTGGCAAAATTCAGTAGGGGTGGATTCTATTAGGCAATAACTCAGTGTCATCTCATCTGCAGAGTACTGTGCTTCCTTTGATACTTGGCTAGAAAATAGCCATAGCAATAGGATAGCATTGTTTGGTTTAAAAAACTCAAAAAAAACAAAAACACAAAAAAAAAAAAAAACACACAAAAAAAAAAAGTAACAAAAAAATAAAGTTAAACTCTCATTGTTAAAAATGTTTAACCCGAGGGCTAGGGGGTAGAGGACGAGGGCGGGGACGTGGGCGTCCAACTACTGCAGGGGTCAGAGGCCGTGGTCCTGGGCGGGTGAGACACCACCTGCTGATGTAGGGGAGCAGGGGAACGCCGCGCAGAGCTACACTCCCTAGTTCATGTCTGAAGTTACTGGGACTCGTGGTTAGAGCACTGTTGAGGCCAGAACTGCGAACAGTGTGTCGTGGATTGCTGACAATGCTTCGAGCAATTTGTCCACCACCAGTCAGTCTTCCACGCAGTCCACCCTGTCACGAAATCGCCACTCCTCCAGCTCCGCACCTCAGCCTCCTCCCCCTCCCCCAGTCTGCCCCTCCAGGAAATTTGGCATTTGAACCGGCCATACTCTGAGGAACTGTTTTCTGGACCCTTCCCACAGTCACAAACCACTTGTCCAGTTGCGCTGACAATTTTCGATGCCCAGGTTTCCACCCAGTCACAGTCTGTGGGTGATGATACCTTCTTGACGTAGTGGATTGGTGTGTACAAAGGTGTCCGCGATGAGACACGGTTGTCAGACAGTGGGGAAGTTGTTGTCAGGGCAGAAGTCCGAGGGGGAGCAGACTGAGGGATCGGAGGATGATGAGGTGACAGACCCAAGCTGGGTTGAGAGGCCGGGTAACACAGTGCTTCTGAGACGGAGGAGATCCTCGACCTGAACAGGTTGGAAGAGGCAGTGGTGGGGCCAGACGGAGAGGCAGGGCCAGAGCTGGTGCATCAGCGCCACTGTCAACGAGTGAAGCTCCCGTGGTGAGGCTCTTGCGGCGAGGGCTGATGCTTCAGAAGTGGGGAGGTTCTTTAAGGAAACACCGGATGACCGACGGACTGTGGTGTGCACATTTGCCCAACCAGGCTCAGCAGGGGTTTCCACCACACTACTAGCTTAACTACCAACCAGTGCGCGGCATATAGATGCTAAGCACCCCACTCAGTGGCAAACAAGCCCGTTCACCTCCGCCGGGCACACCACTGCCCTTCCCTGTGTCCCTGCTAGTCAGCCCCTGCCCAGGACCTGCCACAAAAAAACCCCATCGTCGCCTCACGATCCTCCACAGCATCCACCAGCGTTCAGCTCCCATACCCCGACGTCTGGAGCGCAAACGCAAATATAGGCAACCACCCGCACGCCCAAGCCTTAATGTGCACATCTCCAGATTGCTTAGTCCGGAGATGCTTCCTATAGGCTAGTAGAGACCGAGGCCTTTCGCCACCTCATGGCGGCTGCCGCCCCTCTTATTCGGTCCCCAGCCGCCACTACTTTCCCGATGTGCCGTCCAGCCCTGCACCAGCACGGGTCAGACAACATCATCCGTGCCCTGACCAACGCCGTTTCTGACAAGTCCACCTGACCACGGACACGTGGACGAGTGCTGCCGGGCAGGGCCACTATATATCGCTGACGGCACATTGGGTTAATTGGTGGAGGCTGGGACCGAGTTCTGACCCTGGGGCTGCTCATATCTGCCGACGCCGAGGATTGCGGGCTCCTCGGTCCAGGTGTTTCAGGCCACTATGCCTCCTCCTCCTCCCCCCACCCTCTCCACCTCCTCCTCCGAACTACCATCCGTGGCACGGCGCCATCAGTCGCGCAGCTCTAGGTCACAGCAGCATGTGCCTCCTCTAAGCGACACAGCGGCGCTCAACTGCTGAGCCTGGCGAACAAAGGCCAACACGCCCAGAGTATACAGAGGGCATCAGGCGCCGACTGATCTGTGGCTGGCAATCCGCTGAACCTCAGCCGGGAATGGTTGTGTGTGCACGGCGTTAACCACCTGTGGCGGCTCTGCACTCGGCAGAAGACACATGTGCCATTGCCTGGCCATGTGTTAATGATTAGGGCAGTCGTGTTCCCTCCAAGACATACCCCATCTGTCTGATTTGCTCGAAGGTGCGCCGCAATCTGTGGACTTTCAGGAAGTCCGCCAGATGCTGCCACTTCTCAGGGGCAGCTACAGCGCCGCCTCCAACTGCCGCTCACCACTGTTGTGCGACGTTGCCCACGAGGTGAATGCAACACTGACCTGTTATCAGACGTTTACAGCATCGCAAAGCGATGTTATACTGCCAGATGTCAACTCCACCGAAACTGGTAGGTCAGGTCAGTCAGTCTTCCTCAAGTCTACAATGAGGAGGGACGTGGATGTCTGATATTGTCAGGTGCGGTAGACTTTGAAGGAGTCAACACAGTGGTCAGTGGCGTTGCCGCATCATCAGCTCACCATCCCGCTGCTTGGCCTGTTGAAAACACTCTTGTCAGCATGAGTCGGAAAGCTTTTGGCTTCGTCATCAAGAGACGGGGGAAGAATATTACTTGTTGATACCAACGCACCCTGAGGTCTGTTCGTCAGCGCATATTTCGGAGGAGTGTGGAGAGTGGAGGAGGATGTAGGGGATTAGAGGAGAGAATGTTGGCGAGAAACAAGATGGGACCATTGTTGAGTCTTCACTGTTCCAAGCGTGTATGGGCAGAAGAAGAGGACGGTGGAGGAGTTGGAGGAGGAGAATGGACAGTCAGGCCAGTGAGGGGAGTTGAATCTTACGCGTTGTACTCTTGGCGATATGCAAATTTCATGCTAGGATGTGCCTATCCCGTGACCCTCCGCTTTCAAAGCATTTATTCCATGCACGATTACTTGGTGTGCACTCTCCTGGACCCACGGTACAAGCAAATCTTCCCACTCTCACTCCCTGGAGAGGAAGGATGGAGAAGCATGAAACCAGCAGGCCCGTGGACAAGCTGAAACAGTATTTCCCTTCGGACAAGCGGCTAGTCGCAGAGTGTCGTAGTTCTTGCAGGACAAGTAGCGAGGGTAGTATGCGAGCAGGCAGCTTGCGCACATGGCACGGGTACGCTCTTACAGGGCTTTTGCCAGCTTTATGTCACCCCAGCATAGACACCCCTGTGCTACCTGTTCCCCAGCTCGGCAGAGTAGGTGATCTTACAGAAAGATGGTGAGGGATAACGTAGCTGACCATATCCATCGTCCTAAATGAATCACTAACCAGCTCCCTACAAAACATGGTTTCAAAGCTGATGTGGCACGAACTGGCGCTCTACGCCGGAGGTTCTTGAATGCCTGCCGCTAGAGCTTCTGTCCGAGCGGGTGGTGTAAATCAGTGCAGCTGGTGGCATCAATCACCGATAATTGACTGATGAGATTGTACAGAGATCCTATCTTCATGCGCTTGTTACAGAGCAGGAGGAGTGAGCAGATTGTCTATAATGTCCTATTTCAGGTAGCATGTTATAGGGCAGCCAAAAGATGAGCAATTTTACATAGTGTCCATCTGCAGGCGCATGTTATAGGCAGGAAACAGCTGAGAAGATGGCTACATAGTGTCCAATCTGCAGGCAGGCATGTTATAGACAGGAGAGATGAGCGGTTATACATAGTGCCCTATTGCAAGCAGAAGGTTACAGACTACGATTTTCTGGGAGGGGATTGCGGTGTGCACTTTACTTTATAATGTCCCTCATTGCTGCTCTACTTTTCATTACACTGAAGGAGCAGGATCTCCTACTCTCCGCGAATGATGATGCATTAGTTTCTATAGAGAGAGCGAAAGCTCGTCCGAGCTTGCTGCTCGGGTACGAGCATTAGGGTCTCGAAAAAACTGCTCGTTACTCGGACGAATACTGCGCCCCGCTCGAGAAAAGGCCCAGCTCCCGCCGTTTGCTTTTTGGCGGCCAGAAACAGAGCCAATCACAAGCAGGAAGACTTGCCATCCAACCCCAGCAGACGTGGGTGTTACCCTTAACACGGCGATACGCAGTGGTTGGCGCCAGATCAGGTGACCCTGGATTAGACTAGCGTGCCGCGTGCTGGATCATTCTGCTCTGGATTGACGGCTGGGAGAGGAGCTGGCTCTCAGGGAAAGCGTTCTGGGTGTTCTATTAGCTTACTGTTAGGCAGGGAGTGATTCTCAAAAGACCCCAAAGCCCTTCTTAAGGGCTACAAATAAACTTTCTAATTTTTTATTTTTAATTTGCATTTTTACCATTTGTTGAGGAATTAGCAGGGGGAAATTTGCTACCGTTGGTGAGCTCTTAGTGGGCCACCACATATCCATAGCAAAACCGAAAGTGGAAAATCAGTAGGGGTTGGATTCTATTAGGCAATAAATAGTGTTCTCATCTGCATAGTTACTGTGCTTCCTTGATACTGGCTAGGAAAATAGCCATAGGAGACTACAAACAGCTCGTGAAGACTTACAGTTTAGCGTTCTATAGATTTGATGTTATGGTTTATCGGACTGGTGGGCTGTAGTTTCTGCAGTGCATGTACTTGCCAATTCTGAGCAATTTGTTAGTGAGACTGCGGACCGCTGTGTTCTGCGCTAGTGGCGGAACATATCCATAGCAAAGGCTTGAAGTGAAAATTAAGTAGGGTAGTGGATTTCTATTAGGCAATAACTCAGTGTCATTCATCTGGCATAGGACTGTGCTTCCTTTGATACTTGGCTAGAAAATAGCCATAGGAGAATGCAAAAAGCTTCTGAAGCCTACAGTAGCGTTCTATAGATTTGATTTCTGGTTTGATTGCGGGTGGCTGTAGGTCTGCAGTGCATGTACTTGCCAATCTGAGCAATGTGTAGTGAGACTTGCGACCGCTGTGTTCTGCGCTTAGTGGCGCACATATCCATAGCAAAGACGAAGTGGCAAATTTCAGTAGGGGTTGGATTTTCTTTAGGCAAAATCAGTGTCATATACTCTGGCTAGTACTGTGCTCCTTTGATACTTGGCTAGAAAATAGCCATAGGAGAATACAAACAGCTTCTTGAAGCCTACAGTTAGCGTTCTATATATGATTTCTGTTGATATGCTGGTGGGCTGTAGTTTCTGCAGTGCATGTACTTGCCATTCTGGCAATTTGTAGTGGGGACTTGCGACCGCTGTGTTTATGCCGCTTAGTGGCGCAAATATCCATACAAAGGCTGAAGGGGCAAAAGGCAAAATTCAGTAGGGGTTTGGATTTTCTATTAGGCAAGAACCAGTGTCATCTCATTGGCATAGTTACTGTGCGTCCTTGCTACTTGGCTCAGAAAAAGCCATAGGAGAATACAACAGCTTCTTGAAGCCACAGTAGCGTTCTATAATTTGATTGTTGATCTGTGGTTGGCTGTAGTTTCTGCAGGCATGTACTTGCCAATTTCTGCGCCATTTGTTAGTGAGACTGCGACCGCGTGTTCTGCGCTTGTGGCGAACATATCCATAGCAAAGGCTGAAGTGCAAAATTAAGTAGGGGTGGATTCTATAGCAATAACTCAGTGTCATCTCATTGCATAGACTGTGTCATTGATAATTGGCTAGAACATAGCCATAGGAGAATTCCAAAAACAGCTTCTTGAAGCATACAGTAGCGTCTATAAGTTGATTTCTGGTTGATTGCTGGTGGTGTGAGTTTCTGCAGTGCAGTACTTGCCAATTCATGCGCAATTTGTGTGAGGACTTGCGGACGCTGTGTTCTGCGCTTAGTGGCGCACATATCATAGAAAGCCGAAGTGCAAAATTCAGTAGGGGGTTGGATTTATAATTAGGCAAAACTCAGTGTCATCTAATCTGCTAGTACTGTGTTCCTTGAACTTGTGCTAGAAAATAGCCATAGGAGATCAAACAGCTTCTGAGCCTACAGTAGCGTTCGATATATTTGGTTTCTGGTTATCTGTGGTGGCTGAGTTTCTGCAGTGCATGATACTTGCCAATTCTGAGCAATTGTCAGTGGGGACTGGCGACCGCTGTGTTCTGCGCTTAGTGGCGCCACAATCCTAGCAAAGGATGAAAGTGGAAAAATTCCAGTAGTGGTGGATTCTATTAGGCAATAACTCAGTGTCATCCATCTGGCAATTACTGTGCGTCCTTTGATACTTGGCTAGACAATAGCCAAGGAGAGAATACAAACAGCTTCTTGAAAGCCTACGTAGCGTTTATATATTGATTTATGGTTGATTGCTGGTGGATGTAGTTTCTGCAGTGAAGGTACTTGCCAATTTTCTGAAGCAATTGTAGTGAGACTTGCGACCGCTGTGTCTGCGCTTATGGCCGAACATATCCAAGCAAAGGCTTGAAGTGGGCAAAATTAAGTAGGGGCTTGGATTTCTATTAGGCAATAACTCAGTTGTCATCTCATCTGGCATAGACGTGCTTCCCTTGATACTTGGCTAAAAATTAGCCATAGGAGAAAGAATACAAACAGCTCTTGAAGCCTACAGTAGCGTTTCTATCTATTTGATTTCTGGTTGATCTGCTGGGGCTGTAGTTTCTGCCAGTGCATGTACTTGCAATCTGGCAATTTGTAGTGAGGACTTGGACCCCCGCTGTGTTCTGCGCTTAGTGGCGCAACATATCCATACAAAGGCCGAAGTGGAAAAATTAAGTAGGGGTTGGATTGGATTTCTATTAGGCATAAAACTCCGTGTCATTCTCATCTGGACATAGTACTGTGCTTCCTTTGATACTTGGCTAGAAAATTAGCCAATAGGAGAATACAAACAGCTTCTTGAAGCCTACAGAGGTTCTAATATATTGATTCTGGTTGATTGTGGTGGCTGTAGTTTCATGAGTGCATGTACTTGACCAATTTGAGCAATTTGTAGTGGAACTTGCGACCGCTGTGTTCTGCGCTTGTGGCGACATATCATAGCAAAGGCGAAGTGGCAAATTCAGTAGGGTTGGATTCTATAGGCAATAACTCAGTTCATATATAGGGGCTATACTTGCTTCCGTTGATACTTGGCTAGAGAAATAGCCATAGGAGAATACAAAACAAGCTTCTGATCTTGAAGCCTTTTAACAGTAGCGTGATATATTTGATTTCTGGTTGATCTGATGGTGGCTGTTGTAGTTTCTGCAGTGCATGTACTTGCAATTGAGCAATTTGTAGTGGGACTTGCGACGCGTGGTTTCTGCGCTTAGTGGCGCACATATCCATAGCAAAGGCCGAAGTGGAAAAATTCAGTAGGGGTTGGATTTCTATTAGGCAATAATCAGTGTCATCTTCATCTGGCATAGTACTGTGATTCCTTTGATACTTGGCTAGAAAATAGCCATAGCAATAGATAGCATGTTTGGTTTAAAACTCAAAAAAAACAAAAAACACAAAAAAAAAAAAAACACACAAAAAAAAAAAGTAAAAAAAAAAATTTAAAGTTAAATCTCATTTTAAAAAAATGTTAACCGAGGGCAGCGGGTAGAGGACGACGGGCGGGGACGTGGGCGTCCAAATACGCCGGGGTCAGAGGCCGTGTTCCTGGGCGGTGTGAGACACCACCTGCTGATGATGGGAGCAGGGAACGGCCGCCAGAGCTACACTCCTAGGTTCATTGTCTGAAGTTACTGGGACTCGTGGTTAGAGCACTGTTGAGCCAGACAGTGCGACAGGTGCTGTCGTGGATTGCTGACAATCTTCGAGCAATTTGTCCACCACCAGTCAGTCTTCAACGCAGTCACCCATGTCAACGAAAAGCGCCACTCCTCAGTCAGCACATCAGACTCATCCCCCAGTCTGCCCCTCCAGGAAATTTGGCATATTTGAAACGGCATACTCTGAGGAACTGTTTTCTGGACCCTTCCAACAGTCACAAATCCACTGTCAGTGATGCGAGCAATTTTCGCGATGCCCAGGTTTCCACCAGTCACAGTTCTGTGGGTGAGGAGGACCTTCTTACGTAGTGGATTGGAAGGTAGTGGAAGTGTGTAAAAAGTGTCCGACGGAGGAGACCGGTTGTCAGACAGTGGGGAAGTTGTTGTCAGGGCAGCAGGAAGTCAGAGGGGGAGCAGACTGGGGATCGGAGGATGATGAGGTGACAGCCAGAACCAAGCTGGGTTGAGAGGCCGGGGGAACAACAGGCTCTGAGACGGAGGGAGCCTCGACCTGAACAGGTTGGAAGAGGCAGTGGTGGGCAGACGGAGAGGCAGGGCAGAGCTGGTGCATCAGCGCCACTGTCAAAACGAGTGAAGCTCCCGTGGTGAGGATTTCGGCGAGGGCTGATCTTCAGAAGTGTGGCGGGTTCTTTAAGGAAACACCGGATGACGACGGACTGTGGTGTGCAAATTGCCCAACCAGCTCAGCAGGGGTTCCACCATACAGCTTAACTACCAACCGTTATGCGCAGGCATATGCTGCTAAGCACCCCACTTCAGTGGCAACAAGCCCGTTCAACCTCCGGGCCGGCACCACCCAATGCCTCCTTCCCTGTGTCAGCTGCTATCAGCCCCTGCCAGGACCTGCCACAAAAAAACCCCATAGTCGCCTCCACGATCCTCCACATGCATCCACCAGCGTTCAGCTCCTCCATACCCCGACGATGGAGCGCAAACGCAAATATAGGCAACCACCAGCACGCCCAAGACCTAATGTCACATCCAGATGCTTAGCATGAGATGCTTGCCCTATAGGCATAGTAGAGACCGAGGCTTTCGCCAACTCATGGCGGCGGCCGCCCTAGGTTATTCGGCCCCAGCCGGCCACTACATTTTCCCGATTGTGCGTTCACAGCCCTGCACCAGCACGTGTCTGTCGTCAGGACAACATCATCCGTGCCCTGACCAACGCCCGTTTATGACAAGTACACCTGACCACGGCACGTGACGAGTGCTGCCGGGGCAGGGCACTATATATCGCTGGACGGACATTGGGTTAAGTGGTGGAGGCTTTGGGACAGAGTTCTGACCCTGGGGCCTGCTAGATACTGCGACGCCGGGATGCGGGGGACTACCTCGGATCCAGGTGTTTCAGGCCACTAGGCCTCCTCATCATCCACCCCTCCTTCCCCCTCCTCCTCCGAACTACCATCCGTGCACGGGCCGCCATCAGTCGCGAGCTATAGGCACAGCAGCAGTGCCGTCGCCTAAGCGACAGCAGCGTGCGCTCAACTGCTGAGCCTAGCGAACAAAGGCACACGCAAGAGTATACAGAGGGCATCAGGCGCAGACTGATCTGTGCTGGCACCGCGAACCTCAGCCGGGAATGGTGTGTGTGACAACGGCGTTAACATGGTGCGGCTCTGCACTCGGCAGAAGACACATGATGCCATTGCCTGGCCATGTGTTAATAGGATTAGGGCAGCGTGTCCTCCAGACATAAACCATCTGTCTGATTTTGCTAACGAAGGTGCGCCGCATCTGTGAGACTTTCAGGAAGTCCAGCCAGTGCTGCCACTCTCAGGGCAGCGCAGCGCCGCCTCCAACTGCCGCTCACCGACTGTTGTGCGACGTTGCCCACGAGGTGGAATGGAATCAACACTGACCTGGTTATCCAGAGTTTACAGCAGCGCGAGCGATGTTAGATGCCAGATGTCAACTTCCACCGAAACTGGTAGTCAGGTTCAGTCAGCTTCCTCAAGTCTACAATGAGGAGTGGACGTGGATGTCTGATATATGTCAGGTGTGGTAACTTTGAGGAGTAAACACAGATGGTCAGTGGCGATGTGACGCCATCATCAGCCTCACCATCCCGCTGCTGGCCTGTTGAAAACACTCTTGTCAGCATGAAGTCGGAAGCTTTGGCTCGTCACAAGAGACGGGGGAAGAAGATTAACTTGTTGATAGCCAAAGCACCCTGAGGTCGTTCGCAGCGCATATCGGAGGAGGTGGAGGTGGAGGAGGATGAGGAGGAAAGAGGGGAGAAGTTGGCGAGAAACAAGAGGGGACCATGTTGAGTCTTCACTGTTCCGCGTGTATGGGCAGAAGAAGAGGACGTGTGGAGGAGTTGGAGGAGGAGGAATGGACAGTCAGGCCAGTGAGGGGAGTGAATTCTTACGCGTTGGTACTCTGGCGATTATGGAAGATTTCATGCTAGGTTGCCTATCCCGTGACCTCGCGTTCAAAGAATTATTCCAGCACGATTACTGGGTGGTGTTCACTCCTGGACCCACGGTACAAGCAAATCTTCCCACTCTCATACTGGAGAGGAAAGGAGTGGAGAAGCATGAAACCAGCAGGCCCTGGTAACAAGCTGAAACAGTATTTCCCTATCTGACAGCGCTAGCGGCAGATGTGAGTAGTTCTGCGACAAGTAGCGAGGGCGAGTATGCGAGCAGGAAGGCGTGGCCCGCACTGGCAAGGGTACGCTTTACAAGGGCTTTTGCCAGCTTTAGTCACCCCAGCAAGACACCCCCCCCAACCCTGTGCACCGGTCCCCAGCTCGGCAGAGTAGGGATGAGCTTTACAGAAAGATGGTGAGGGAGTAAGTAGCTGACCATACCATCGTCCTAAATGAATCACACCAGCTCCCTACAAAACATGGGTTCAAAGCTGGAATGTGGCACGAAATGGCGCTCTCTACGCATTGGAGGTTCTTGAATCCATGCCGCTAGAGTTGTCCGAGCGGGGGTGTTCAGTGCAGCTGGTGGCATCATCACGATAAGCGTACACGCCTGTCGGATGACAGCGCTGACAGGCTGACGCTTATCACGATGAATAAGCAGGATTTCTCCTAATTTCCAATCTCAGCAGGTGAAGGAAGCTCAACCTGAATTAATTTATCCACTCCTCTCCTCCTCCTCATTTCATCCTTCTCCTTGCGCTTGTACAGTAAAGCGAGGAGGAAACTGGCATTTTTGACAGGGCCCACTGCTCTACCTTATAGTACTTTATGGATTTATTTTTCTGGAGGGCACTAGCCGGTCCTCTGTTTGAAACAAGTTTGTGAGTGACAATACAGGCACTAAACTATTCCATTTTTCTGGAGGGCCACCTACCCGGTCTCTGTTTAAAAAAATTTTTGGGACTGCCACATACAGCACTCAATCTACTTCCATTTACAGCAGGGCACCCTACCTGGCTCCTCTGGTTTTTGAACAATTTGGGCTGCCACATTTACAGGCACTCAATCTATTCATTTTACTGCAGGGCCACCTACCTGCTCCTCTGGGGTGAACAATTTGGGACTGCCACATTACAGCACTCAAGCTATTTCCATTTTATGGAGGGCCACCTCCCTGCTCCTCTGGTTTGAAACATTTTGGGACTGCACATACAGGCACTCATCTATTACATTTTACTGCAGGGCCACCTACCTGATCCTTGGTTTTGGGCTTGAAACAATTTTGGGACTGCCACAGTACAGGCACTCAATTATTCCCATTTACTGGAGGGCCACCTCTACCTTGCTCCTCTGGTTTGAAACATTTTTGGGGACTGCCACATACAGGCACTCAATCTATTACATTTTAATGGCAGGGCCACCTACTGCTCCTATGGTTTGAACATTTTGGGACTGCCAAATACAGGCCTCAATCTATTCCATTAATGAGGGCCACCTACCTGCCCTCTGGTTTTGAACAATTTTGGGACTGCCACATACAGGCACCAATCATTCCATTTACTGCCGGGCCACCTACTGCTCCTCTGGGTTGAACAATTTTTGGGAATGCCACATACAGGCATCAATCTATCCATTTATGGCCGGGAAACATACCTGATCCTCTGGTTGAAAATTTTTGGGGGACTGCAATACAGGCACTCAATATATTTTCCATTTACTGGAGGGCCACCTACCTGCTCCTCTGGTTTGAGACATTTTTGGGACTGCCACTAAGGCACTCAAACTATCAATTTACTGCAGGGCCACCTACCTGCTCCTATGTTTGAACAATTTTTGGATGCCACATACAGGCACTCAAATTCATTCCATATTTATGGAGGGCCACCTAACTGCTACTCTGCGTTTGAAAACAGTTTTGGGACTGCCACATACAGGCACTTCAATCTATTCCATTGTACTGCAGGGCCACCTACTGCTCCTTGGTTGAACAATTTTTTGGGACTGCCACAGAAGGCACTCAATCATTCAATTTTAATGCAGGGCCACCTACCGCTCCTATGGTTTGAACAATTTTGGGACTGCCCACATAACAGGCACTCAATCTATTCATTTTACTCAGGGCCACCTAACCCTGCTCCTCTGGTTTGAACAATTTGGGGACTGGACACATAAGGCACTCAATCATTCCATTGTACTGGAGGGCCACCTACATGCTCCGCTGTTTAAAATTTTGGGACTGCCACATACAGGCACTAAATCTATCCCATTTTACTGGAGGCCACCTACCTGTCCCTGGTTGGAAAAATGTTTGGGACTCACATACAGCCACTATCCCAAATAAAGTGTTCAATAGCAGCCTCCACAAGTTTTGTCCCATTGCTACCTCCAAAAGTCGTCCATTATAGCTGCTCCATACACGTCCTTTATCAAACGAGGTGGTGTTCAGGCGAAATTTGGGTTGGTTTTCATGGATTCCAAATCAAAGTTGTAACTTTGTCGCCACCCTGATTGTGTAGGTATGTAACCCCAACATTACGGCAAAATTTTACCATTTAGGGATATTATTTCACGCGCTTACTTGCGGCATCGTTTACATCCCTCACCCCCGGAGATTCCTAAACTTATAAGAGACGCGACTACTTGATCTTAGACAAAAGGTTCTTAGAAGGCTGTTGGGGAGTAGCCTAGAGACAGGGGTTGGGATGGCGAAAAGCTCGCCTGGCAGCGGAGCGCCAGCTCAGCCAAGATCACAACTAACATAGTTTAACTGCGCACCTTTAAATCTACTCGAGTTTCCACTGTTACATCCATACATCGAACCCTATAAAACGAGCTGTGGTCAGGCAGGAATTTTGGGTTGTTTTTCATGGCTTCCATGTTAACTTTGTCGACACCCTGCTGTGTAATCCACAAATATACTGGCAAACTTGATCATGTGTAACGATATTATTTGAGCGCTTCTTGCTAACCTCCTTTGGTTCCTCTCTGCCAACCATTGGTTGAAGCAGGAGTCCATTAGGGTATGTCGCCATGCACTCGCTAGCTGATGGCGCTGCCTCTCATGCAGTCACTATAGTGTCAGGGTCAAGTATGGATGTTTAGATGATATCTAGCTCATTTGTCACTATGTCCTGGCCTGCTGTTTGCCCATAATTTTGGCATATGGCTGCGATATCAGCCGCAGGGGCATCAATGCATGCTGCACCCTGCGTTTCCTGGTCCATTTCGGTGGGTTTACCATCCTTTTGAGGTTACAGGGTTTGGCAAGCTTCCCTGGTGCAGAGCCTTGGTCCCTTGAAAAATGCTCGAGTCTACCCTTGAGTCAAGGGGTTCGGTATTCGAGACGAGCAATCGAGCATCGGGAAAAAAAAGTTAGTCTCGAATAACGAGTACCCGAGCATTTAGTGTTCGCTATCTTCTATTTATACCCTATTGCTATTATAACAGAGGGAGAGACTGGTTCTACAGTAGCAGCATCAATACAATGGTAGGATCCTGTAAATACACAAGGCTTATTCTGAGAAAGAAGTCACCTGAGAAACAGTTCCACTGCTAAGCCAAAAAAAAAGTATTCGAACAGTAGTAACAGCACAGTGGACCTTACACATCCGTCCTCCAGTTTATTAGTTATGTTTTGGTGGTAAATTTATTTCTGCGTTTGAAATTTTTCACAATAATAGTCAACAGCTGTTTACCAGAATGCCGGATCCGGAAGGTTTGTGCAGAGTTTTGATAGAGCCTATTCCGAACCCTCATGGGTCATTGGTCTTGTTGGCAGATTACTTAGCCTTGCTTTATTTTTTTTTTAAGTGTGGTTGATTTTTTTTTTTCTACCGGAAACAGTAAGTTCACTCATATCACTAACAGAGTCCCAAAACAAAGACCAAGCGGATGATGGCAGTAGGCGGGAATGCGGGGGGATGACTGTCCAGGCAATATTAAAATCTACCTTGGCTTAAGTCTCATATATCCGAACGGTCCGTCGGAGTTCCCGGGTTTGTGAAACAGTAAATCATACATATTATCTATAGATATCCAGTTCAGCTGAAAAAAAGGAAAGATGTTTAAGGAAAGGACAAGATGTTTTAGGAAAGGAAGAAAGTAGATATCTCATAGAGGCCTGAACTATCATACCTTAGCTCGTGTGGCGGGACCGGATTATCCTATAATTATTATTCTATGGTCTGGGGGTGGAAAATATGAAAGACAATGATATCTACGTGGGAAGTAAAGTGTAGGTCCATTCTGTTGGCCAAACACCATATCCCGTGGCGGTATGTGACCATTTAGCTTTAAGGACTGTCTGTGGTCGCCTAAACCGGAGTTCGTAAAACGTATGCTACTGAATAAAGAAGAAAGAGGGCATTGTGACGTTTGACAAGTATTGTGCAGGCTTCACAATGACACCTGGGTGGGGCGCAGTGGGCCACCAAAAAGAGAGGACCAATGGGAGAAGTGAGAAGAACAGGAGCTGAAACGCCAACTGTCCCAACTGGGTTTTAGGGTGATGTTGTGACGAGGTGATGTGTTTATACATTGTATATCCTCTATCGATATGGTGTGTCTTCCGCTCGGTTTACATCACACAAAAGGATCCCCTTGTTATTCTACTACGTACTTGCACGCGCGGGGCGATCGGTGGGCTGAGGATGCACAAGGGGTGTTTAGTTAGAGGGGGGTTAATTACAGTATCTGGCCTCGTGGATGCGGGGTTTCTTTCTTTGGCTCCCTGCGTATGCATGGTGGTGGGGGTAAGTGATGGGGGGGGCTGTCGTGGGGGTAAGGAAGTGAGGCTGCTATAGGGGCATCAAGAAGGCACTCACTACTGGGATGTGGTTCCCCGCCCCCTTCGTTCAGATTTGGCGTAACTTGTAAAGTGCGGTTTAGTCGTGGGTATGGCCTACATGCCTGGCTGGCTGGCATACGGGGGGGTTGTTGACTTTATATTGTGTTCATTCTTACATTGTCTGTTAACTAGTTTCACAACTAATACAACAGATCTAACAAAAATGCATGTTACATGTTGTTTGTTTTTTACATTAAAGCTGCTGGCCGACCCAGTCACCCCAGAGGTTTACTGAACAAGTCTCGTGGTTTTACGGCGAAATTGGTTAGGGAAAGGGGTCCCGTACTCCTTGTGTACTATCTATTGGCAGCATGTTATAGAGCAGGAGGATCTGATGAGATTGTACAGAGTATCCTATCTTCATGCAGCTTGTTACAGAGCAGGAGGAGCTGAGCAGATTGTATATAATGTCCTATCTGTACTATCTATTGGCAGCATGTTATAGAGCAGGAGGATCTGATCAGCTTGTACAGAGTATCCTATCTTCATGCAGCATGTTATAGAGCAGGAGGAGCTGAGCAGATTGTACATAGTGTCCTATCTGCAGACAGCATTTTATAGAGCAGGAGAAGCTGAGCAGATTGGACATTGTGTACTATCTATTGGCAGCATGTTATAGAGCAGGAGGATCTGATTTGTGTACTATCTATTGGCAGCATGTTATAGAGCAGGAGGATCTGATGAGATTGTACAGAGTATCCTATCTTCATGCAGCTTGTTACAGAGCAGGAGGAGCTGAGCAGATTGTATATAATGTCCTATCAAACTTATAAGAACGCTACTACACTTGATCTTATACAAAAGGTTCTTAGAAGTGCTGTTTGGGGAGTAGCCTAGAGACAGGGGCTTGGATTGGCGAAAGCTCGCCTGGCAGCGGAGCGCCAGCTCCATGCCAAGATCCAACTAACATAGTTTTAACTGCAGCACCTTTAATCTACTACTAGTTCACTGCCTCCATACATGGTCCCCTTATCAAACGAGCTGTGTCAGGCAGAATTTTGGGTTGTTTTCATGGCTTCCATGTTAACTTTGTCGCCACCCTGCTGTGTAATCCACAAAATATACTGGCAAACTTTTATCATGTACCGATATTATTTGAGCGCTTCTTGCTCACCTCCTTTGGTTCCTCTCTGCCACCCATTGGTTTGAAGCCTGAGTCCATTTAGGGTATGTCGCCATACCACTCTCTAGCCTGCTGCCGCTGCCTCTGCATGCCGTCCCCTATAGTGTCAGGGTCAATTATTGCATGTTTTAGATACTATCTAGCTTCATTCTGTCACTCTGTCATGGCCATGCTGTTGCCCATAATTTTGGCATAATGGTGCGCTGGCAGCGGACCGCCAGCTCCATCCCAAGATTAGGCAGCCTCAGAGGCATCCATGCATGCTGCCCCTGCTGTTTCCTGTACATTTTGCCTCCACGATCCTCCACAGGGTCCACCAATGTCTCCATGCGCAACTTTCAACTCTCTATACCCCAGACGCTGGAGCACGAGAGGATATGCAGCACATCATCCCCTTATCAAACGAGCTGTGTCAGGCAGAATTTTCAGGTGTTTCACCAGATACATAGTGGAACTCGGCCCATCTGTCATCATGCTGGAGACCTGAAGTTTCAATCATAGAAGCAATATGGATGCCCCAGTAGTCACTCTTAATCATGGAAGTCGTCTCCATGGCTGCCTCCACATGTCGTCCCTTTATCAAACGAGCTGTGTCAGGCTCATTTTTCGGGTGTTTCACCAGATACGTTATGGAACTTGGTCACTATGTCGTCACCATGCTGTGTACCGTCAACCTTTTGTTCACATAGGAAATCATTTCAGCGCTTCTTGCTCACCTCCTTTGGTGAAACCTGAGTCCATTTAGGGTATGTCGCCATGACACTCTCTAGCCTGCCACTGCTGCCGCTGCCTCTGCATGCCGTCCCCTATAGTGTCAGGGTCAATTATTGTATGTTTTAGATGCTATCTAGCCTCCTTCGGTCACTCTGTCATGGCCATGCTGTTGCCCATAATTTTGGCATAATGGTGCGATTAAGCAGCCTCAGAGGCATCCATGCATGCTGCCCTTGCTGTTTCCTGTCCATTTCCGTGGTGTTTCCATCCTTTTCTGAGGTTCCCAGGTGTTTGGCCAAGCTTCCCTGTGCAGAGCCTTGGTCCCCTTGAAAAATGCTCGAGCACTCGAACATCGGGAAAAGTTTGTCTCGATCAACGAGTACCCGAGCATTTTAGTGCTCGCTCATCTCTAATGGCGATCTTCCAGGCTATCAGCGGCGCCAATCACTCAGGATAATTTCTTTTCATAAACAAATATCTTTTTTCATAGGCTGAATAATACGCTTTTCGAGCGCGCACTGGGCTCTTCCTCAGTTATATACAGCATGACATATACATATACATAGTTCTTCAAATGTTTTCAATATACCATCAGATCATAGATCCTAGATTAAATTCTAATACTTATTTAAAGTTTTTTCACATTTTTAGAACTATGCTTATTCTAAAAACGTCAACATGTAATTAATAACACTATCCTATCAAGTCTTATATGTTTGGAAAAAAATCAAATTCTTATGAAATGTGAAGCTGTTCCAAATATATAATTATAAGAGTATAATAGAAATATAAAATATAAAAATTGACCTGGACATCCAGGTACAAATGACCCTTGCTCATGAAAGAGTTAAAGGGTTTTTTTCCATGAAGGAAAGTCTGCTCTGAGACCCCCGCAGATCGCCAAAATGAGGGGTCTCCCTGGAGCAGAGGGCCGCGCATGACCATTCTGCTCTATTAATCTCTATGGAGCTGAAGGAAATCACCCAATGCCAGGTTCTGTGCTGCATCTAGAGCTGGCAAAATGCCTATGTCCCCCTACCAGGGCCACATGAGGGTTGGGGGTAGAATGGCCCTTTGTATGGCTGACTCATGGAGCCCCCAACCCCTGGGCCTTCTGAAGAACTCCTGTTTTACTAGTTACCTTCTTTGGACTGTAACATTCTTCAGCAGCTTAGACTTGCTTCTGACAGATTAGCTCTCCATTCATCAGATGCAGCCTTTTCCCCACCAGCAGTATGATACAGGAGGGAAAGGGATTCCTGTAAAAAAAAAAAAAATTGCTTCAGCGCGAAGTTTATTGGATTGAATGAAAATTGTAATTTTGCAGTCTCTTTGTAAACTCGTTCAAAACTCTAAACTTTTTGTAAAGCTTGCAAATGTTTGTAAATTGTTTAAAACTTATAGGCTTTTGCAAACTTTGGTAAATCTTTGTAAATGTTGTGGTTAGGTGGAGCTTGCTATTTTAGGTACATACGCTGGTATTCAGGCCAGGCGCCAGCACCCGGCCAACCCGGGCAAGTGCCTGGAGGGGCCCACTCGGGCCCCCGGATCAATTGTACCAGTGTCGCTATAAGACACTGGTACAATTGATCACAATCCGGATCAATCACTTTTCTGCCTCTATGCTGCGCTGGTCGGTAGCGCAGCATAGAGGCAGAATCTAAAACTCACCTGTCCCGGTTCCCACGATGCGGCGCTCTGCAGGGTATACGATGGCTTCAGAGCCGGCGCGTACGGGAGGCCCAGTCCGAAGACAGCTGCAGGCGCAGCTCCGGGGGAACCAGGTAAGGTGATGTTACAGAGCAGGAGGAGCTGAGCAGATTGTATATAATGTCCTATCTGCAGGTAGCATGTTATAGGGCAGCAAAAGATGAGCAAATTTTACATAGTGTCCTATCTGCAGGCAGCATGTTATAGAGCAGGAACAGCTGAGAAGATTGTACATAGTGTCCAATCTGCAGGCAGCATGTTATAGAGCAGGAGGAGATGAGCAGGTTATACATAGTGCCCTATTTGCAAGCAGAAGGTTACAGACTACGATTTTCTGGGAGGATTGCAGTGTGTTGCACTTTACTTTATAATGTCCTTCATGCTGCTCTTACTTTTCATTACACTAAAGGAGCAGTATCTCCTCCTCTCCGTGCATGTATGATGCATTAGTTTATAACCGTATTGCTATATAACAGATGGAGAGACTGGTGATACATGTAGCATGCATCATACAATGGCTAGTAATTCCTTGTAAATACACAATGGCTTATTCTGAGAAGTCACCTGAGACAACAGTTCCACTCTAACCCAAAAATGTATTCGACAGTAACAGCACAGTGACCTTACACATCCAGTCCTCCCAGTTTATTATTTATGTTTTGGTAAATTTATTCTGATTTTGAAATTTCTTCACAATAATATTACAACAGCTGTTTACCAGAACTGCCGATTCTTAAGGTTTGCTGCAGAGTTTATACGAGACTATTCCGACCCCTCACTGAGGGTCATTGTTCTTGTTGGCAGATTACTTAGCCTTGCTTTATTTTTTTTTAAGTGTGTTGAT
The DNA here is from genome assembly GCA_019512145.1 of Engystomops pustulosus. Lineage (NCBI taxonomy): Eukaryota > Metazoa > Chordata > Amphibia > Anura > Leptodactylidae > Engystomops > Engystomops pustulosus. Next base: position 77,997,457 of record CM033649.1, read on the forward strand.
TTTTTTTTCTACCGGAATACAGTAAGTTCACTCATTATCACTACAGATGTCCAAACAAGAACAACGCGATGATGGCAGTAGCGGGAACGCGGGGCTGACTCGTACAGGCAATATTCATAAATCTACCTTGGCTTAAGTTCATCATTATATCCTGACCGGTCCCTTCGGAGTTCCCGGGTTTGTGAAAACAGTTAAATCATTACATACTATCTCTATATATCCACGTTCAGCTGCAAAAAAAAAGGAAAGATTGTTTAAGGAAAAGGACAAGATGTTCTAGAAAAGGCAGACAGTATATATCTCATAGAGCCTCGACTATTCATATCCTTAGCTCTTGGGCTGTCCTGCTTATCCTATAATTTATTATCTATGGTCTGGGGTGGAAGAATATGAAAGACAATGATATCTACAGTTGGGAAGTAAAGTTTTAGTTCCATTTTGTTGGCCAAACACCATATCCGATGGCTGTAATGTGACCACATTTTAGCATTTTATGGACTGTCTGTGGCTCTCCTAAACCAGAGTTAGATCAACATATTCTACTTAATAAAGAAGAAATATGGCACCTTCAATGCTTACCTGAAGTAGAAAATGTTGACGTTTGAAAAGTAATTTGTGTGAGGCTTCACAATGACTACCCTGGGTTGGGTACCAGTTGGCCACCAGATATGACCAATCTGGTAGAAGTGAGAAGAACAGGGATCCTGAAACGCCAACATGTCACCAACATGGGTTATGGGTGATGTGTTACAGGTGATGTGTTTAGACATTGTATCATCCTCTTCATCGATATGTGTGTGTCTTCCCTGACGGTTTCACATCACCACAAAAGGATCCCTATTTTTCTACCTTCTACTACTGTACTTGCAAGCGCGGAGGCGTATAGCCGTTGGGCTAATGACTGCACAAAGGGTGTCTAGTTAGCGGGGTTATAATTACAGTATTAGGCCCTCTTTGACTGAGGTGGTTTTCCTTTCCTTTCTGTCTCCCTGCGTATGCCATGGTGGTGGGGGCTACGTGACTAGGGGCGGGGCTTGTGTCGTGGGTGGTACAGGAAGTGAGCATAGCTTAAATAGGGGCTGCAGACGTCACTCACCCTCTTTCTGGATCGTGTTTCCCACCCGCCCTCCCTTGTTTAAGGTATTTTCGGCGTTACAATTGTCACAGCTGGCGGTTAGTTGGGTTATTTGGCCTACATGCCCATTGGCTGGCCGGCATACAGGTGGGAGGGGTTTGTTGCACTTTATATTTGTGTTCATTTAAATTTGTTTATCTGTTCAAACTATGTTTTAAAAAATAATACAAAAATATTATAAAAAAAAATTGAAATGTTTATACAATGGTTTAACCTATATAAAGCTGTGGCCGACCCTCATGTCAACCCACATATGTTTAACTTGAATACAAGTCTCCGTGTGTTTTTTAACGGTGAACATTGGTTAAGGGTTAAAGGGGCCCGTGCTCCCGGTGGTTTTAGGCTTAACTTTATTTGGGCAGTCATGACATCATCGTAGTAGACCTTATTTTCGTTTTGTAGATCTAGAGATCCAGTTCCTTTCGTTCTACTGAAGACCCTAAAATACTAGTGTTGGCCGCTCATGGCCATTCTATTATTGAAAAGACCAAGTTGACTACAATATAGTGGTCAATTCATCTTTATTAGGCTGTGTCTGTCTTCCTTTACAGTTACACGGCATAACTCCAAGACACCTATTTGTCTCCCTTCCACCACATGAGATTATCATTTGGATCTGTGGAGACCTAATTTTGGTTTAGTAGAACCGGAAAACATCCAGTTCCTGGTGTTGTATTGAAGACCCTAAAGAGTTGGCATTCCATTTGATTATTTCAGAGAATTGCTTGGGACACTTATGGAGACATACGTGGGATAGACTTGAGATAGCCTTAGGCGGTTTCTCTTGGCTACAACATAAACATAGATGCTGGGTTCCCTTTTAATGGGAGACCAGGACAAGCCAATGACTATGACCCTGGAAGTAAAGGAATTCTGCACAATGAAATGCCACATTCCAATTGTCTTGTTTACTAGGCAGAAGGTCCCAATAAAGATCTTAAAAAGATGTTTCAAAATTAGGATTTTGACAATCTGCCCCATGAATTGGCTAAAAAAAAATTCCATCCAGACTCCAAATATGGCAGGAAATAAATCCCTGGACTCTTTACATCATCATACAGTTGATCAAATGGGATAGTGAGAGTTGGGTCACCGCTAAAGATCCTGAGGTTTGGGCATCAATATCCTAATAATGAAAACACCTTCAAGTTTATGTCTAAGCCATCCAGCCTATAGCTTTTAAACTCTAGACTAGACTACTACTCCAAGCATTTCCATGACAAACAGATGAGTTGTAGGATCTCAGCAGCAGAGAAACACACGTAGAAGACCACTAGTCCTGGTCATCAGCACAACCTTCAAAAACTAGAGAACATTGGGGCAATTCCTTCAGAACACACGTGAATCCTGATATTCCACCAAACAATTCCTACTCCATGCCTGACATCGCTTTCTGAAGTTTTCACTGTTGTATATACAGTATATTTCTTTTTGTGGTTCCCGAAACATCCTTGTACAATTTACTTTCACAGCCAAGAAAAACTTATTGAGAATCCTGTCAACTACAGTTCACTGGAGACATGTTTGTTCCAAGTTGCTGCCGTTTTGGCTTCTGTTTCGCTAAAGGGTCATCAATGCTATCATGAGTTGTATTTTAAGAACTCTTATTTCGTAAGCCCTTCGCTTTGGGTGGGATGAATACATAGTATGTTTGTATTTTTTTGTATTTTAGGGTTTCAGAGATGACTTTCCTGGATAAAAACTACATGAAATAGTCTTCGATCGTGCACACTTGACCTGGTGTCATTGAAGGGTTTTTCTAGGTTTTAACTATTAATGATCCCATCAAGAATTTTGAGAATACAAAATACACAGTATACATACACATATACAGCCATTTATGCCCCAGTTTGAAAACAAAGTTTAGTAACAGAACTTAGACCCTAACCGGTAACTGGGTCCAATCGCGGGTGTTCATCTCGGGCATTTAAATGACTGCCATCGCCCGCATGGGAGGATTGTTGCTTCTGATGACATTTCTCAGCAGCATTTAAAGAGAGTTATGGCCGCGGTTGGCGCCACCACAAATTGCAGGCGTTAACAGTGTGAGGTTGAGCCAAATCCAGACCACGACTTAACTTATATTTGGAATTGTGTGAGAGGACCAGACCTGTACAATGGGCTTCATCAGAGAAACATATTGCACAATGAGTAACTACTTCAAGACTCGACCTACCGGATATATGAATTTATCAAATCTTCCGGTATATAAGGAACATAGCGCCATATTTAATATACCGTAATGGATAGATAGTTGCATATACTACATTGTGAAAATGTTTAAAGTTCTGTTAAAATTGATGTTCTGGTGCCATTGAAAGACAAGGATCGGGTCGTGAGCAGTCATATTCTTGCCAATATTAAGATATAGATATTGATCACGTTGAATGAATTGGATCCATAAGCATTATGGAGTCCAGTAGGAGAGAGCAGATGTCATATGATGTGAACAGAAGTCATGCTAGACTTAAAGGGATATTCCCATTTAGGAAATTGCTGGTATTTCCATAGGATATGCAATAAATGGGCAATACATCCTAGACACATTTCTGGCCATTGCCTTACCATATCTTGTTTCAGTGAATGGGAAGGTTACCATGAATGTGCCTCCCTGGTATTCACACAAGTCCTATTGAAGGGAACAAAGTGAGCCATGCATGGACAGCAACCCATCCAAATAAAGATAGAGGTGGGGACCTACCTCTGTGTGACCTCTATGTCATATCCTGTGGCTAAATATCCCTCCCAGACTGCAAAAAAAAAATTAAATAAAAAACATAATAATAATTCTTTATTTATATAGAGCACACAGATTATACATCGCTGCACAAAGTTTGCTAAATCAGTCCCTGTCCCCAATGGGGCTCACAATTTAATCAACCTACCAGTATGTTTTTGGAATGTGGGAGGAAACCAGAGGACCCAGATAAAACCCACACAAACATGGAGAGAACATACAAACTCTTTGCAGATGTTGACTCTGAGACTTGAACCCAGGTCCCCAGCGCTGCAAGGCTATAATGCTAACCACCAAGCCACCGTGCTGCCTAATTAAATATAGCAACACAATAAAAAAAATTATAATAATATAATAAATTATAAAAATAACAAACATAAAAATACAAACAATAATAACAATAATAATAAATATAATAATAATAATCATACTACAGTTCTTCCTAGTGTAATTCTTAAATCCCATAGCCAAATCCCAGCTGTTTTGATTAACGCTGCCCAATAATGTGGCAATTAATGCCATATGTTGTGGTATTTTCTCAGTCATGTGAATACCCATCCACTGGGAACTGTTCAGAAAACTACCAACCAATTTCATTAAGACCAAAGGAACAGACCTCAAGTCATAACGTCTATTGGATATTTGAATTGGCAAACAAGAGGTGAAAGGATCCATGTGTCAATACAGTGAACTTCTCTTTCCGACATTTAGCGTTCTCTTAAATTAGGCCACAAAGACCAGAAATATAATTTAACTTTCAACTAAGTTTTCTGCCAAAAGAAATGTTTTGGTCTTTCTTCTCCAAAAGCTCCAAACTATGGACTGGAAAACCTAATTATTAACTGTGTTGTTTTGCAGATTATGCACTGCACAAATTATATAGTATTCATTGTAATGTATCAGAACAAATTCACGGACAAATCAGGATAACAGATGTGGGAACCTCAGCCAAACCCAAGTCGGTGAAATTCTGTCATCTGGATCCGTAGATAGACCCAAGCATGGTGTGCATCCGCCAAAGACATAGAGCCCAGAGAAAAAGAAGCTATATTAATGCCCCCCCCCATGCAAAATATCCTTAAAGGGGTTGACCACTTTACTTAATTTTTTTGTAATGTCTGGGGGGAAGGGTATTAGGTCATATTCCAATATACATCCAGTAAACTGCTTTCTAGAAATGTAAAGCAAAGCCCCTGGTTTAGAGATATCTTTTATGTCATCAACCAGACATTTCTGGAGGGTCATGTGATCCTAACTGTCCATGACCAATCTACCTTCCAGGACCTTATGATAGTTTTCCTGAATACAAGATTAAGGTCCTGGAAGGCTGATAGAGCACTGACAGTTAGAGATCACTTGACCCTCCACCTTCCAGTTATTTGTGGACATGAATGGCTGCCGATGAAGTAAAAGACATTTCTGAAGCATGGGCAGGGGCTTTACTCAGTATCTGAACTTATTGCACTCTTAAACCTTAAAGGAGTGTTGAGTGTCGAACCCTCCAGGTTCCCGGGTCATTCTGGCATTTCCATTTTTGGGGGGCGGCATGAAGTCCCATGGGGTAAAATAACCCACTTCATCCAATGAGTGATCTCTTTATACAAGGGGACAACAAAGGAAGGGAAATCTCCTGAAAACTGAAGTGGAATTCAGTGGTCCGAGGTGGCACTCATTGAATGAAGGGGGTTGTGTACTGAAACGATGCAGGAACTGGAGCTGGAGCAGGTTATGCATGTGTTGGTATTTTTCCGGCCTGGCTTTTTCATAGTTTTAAGTGATATTCCATATTTCACTTATAGCACAGCAACATGGTATGGCAATATCTGTTCAATATCAGGTAGAGCTGGGAAGCAGGTGGGTCAGGCCAGGAATGAGAGAGGACATGGGCTGGTCCATAACTGGAACCTCTACTCTCTACTCTACACTCCAGCAGAATGTTGGGTCAAGTTAACTGACTATATCACAAAGATAATCTGTACAGACAGTTGTTTGGGCCGCCAAGCATTATAGAGTATGTACATGGTATAACTGGGTGGGCACTGGACAGAATTCAGAAGATCATCTGCTGTGCAAGGGATGGGACCACAAAGTGAAATCCTTAAAAAGTTTCAAAAGTTTCTATTAAAGTTGTAAATTTTTTTCAAAATTAAATTCCACCCTTGCCGCCTCACAACATTTTCCAACGTAAAGAGTTATGACCAGATTTCCACAAAATCATACAGTAACTGGTTCCAAAAAGTTCTGACCAAGAATATTTTTAGTTCATTCAGATCAAGAAGTTTTGAGGGCTTCGCATGTTTTTCTAGATAAGAAACCATAAGTTGGATGAAATGAATGGAATAAGTAGAGTATTATTTGGCAAACCATGTCTTGGAGTAGGTCTTTTAATATTGAATTTCATTGATGTCTGTAGGTAACATTGATGGCGTGGGAGACACGGTGTGGTCAAAGGAATCTCGCGTTTGGGAGAACAACGATGCCAGGTTGCTAGAAGATCGTTCTGGAAATGACTTTATACTTTCTTTCATTTCACTTGCCAGAAGCCTCTCTAGTCAACGAAATGCGTCATCATGGTTGACCCACAGGATTGGCAAGTTCTAGAACTAGAGTGTTGATGTCTTTGAAGCTTTAAAGATTGCCGAAAGAGACAAATCGCATATCTAAAAACCCCAAGCCAACTGGCCATTATTACCGGGCCGGTTTTTATTATACTTTGCAGTCCCATGCAATGGATCTTAGATGTTACATAACAGCGGGAGGAGGTCTCAGTCGAAGAAATGTTCCTTCATAGTGTCCAACCCATTTATAAAAAGAAAAGGCATTAATTAGATTACCGCAAGACCTTTCGCGTTCCTACAAGAACAAACCTTATTTCCTCAGCTATTTCTCATTACTATATTCCCTCTGCCCACAGCAGCACCACATCTCATGGCTTTGTCATTTGACACGTAGTATTAGCAGCCGTTACATAGTCCTTTTGTTGACTGAGGTTGGAAGTAGAACATGGCAGTAAAGAAAAAAAACAGCTGGCATCAAAAGTAGCAATAAGCAAGTTTTTCTGGCTTTGTTTGACCCAATTATGCTTCCAATGCAGATTTGTTAAGTTCCCACAGTTTTAAGTTTCCTTGAAATATCAAGAAAAGCAACAATTTTGCGGTATTCAGATGTAAGGTAATAAGCAAATGATTCTTCTTTTAGACGGTGCCACATTTCATGTTTGTGCATTGTGATACATAAATATTGACTGCATGGATTTTTTTCATATATCTTGTGTTCATTTACTACAACAAATGTAAGTGAAATCTATATATTGGTAAATAAAAAGAGATTTTTCTTTGGCACTCCTATGGGAGCCCGGGAGGTCCCATGAAGTGAATGGGGAACATTCACATATGTAAGGAGCAAGTGATTGTTCTTGTGAACCTCTTGTGTTCTATTGGGTCTCATCCCCCTCATCCTCATAGACTGTAAGCTCTTGTGTCTCCCCTCATCCTCATAGACTGTAAGCTCTTGTGTCACCCCCTTCTCCTCATAGACTGTAAGCTCTTGAGTCACCCCCTCTCCTCATAGACTGTAAGCTCTTGTGTCACCCCCCTCATCCTCATAGACTGTAAGCTCTTGTGTCACCACCCCTCTCCTCATGACTGTACTCTTGTGTCCCCCCTCTCCTCATGACTGTAAGCTCTTGTGTCGCCCCCTTCATCCTCATAGACTCTAAGCTCTTGTATCACCCCTCATCTCCATAGACTGTAAGCACTGTGTCACCCCCCCTCATCCCTCATAGACTGTAAGCGCTTGTGTCACCCCCTCATCCTCATAGACTGTAAGCTCGTGTGTCACCCCCCCTCATCCTCATAGACTGTACACTTGTGTCACCCGTTCATCCTCTAGACTGTAGCTCTTGTGTCACCCCCTCCTCATCTAGACTGTAAGCTCTTCTGTCACTCCCTCATCCTTATAACTGTAAGCTCTTTGTGTCACCCCTCATCCTCATAGAGTTGTAAGCTCTTGTGTCATCCCCATCCTCATAGACTGTAACTCTTGTGTCTCCCCTCATCCTCATAGACTGTAAGCTCTTGTGTCACCCCCTCATCCTCACAGACTGTAAGCTCTTTGTGTCACCCCCCTCATCCCTCATAGACTGTAAGCTCTTGTCTCTCCCTCATCCTCATAGACTGTAAGCTCTTGTCTCATCCCCTCATCCTCATAGACTGTAAGCTCTTGTGTCATCCCTCTCTCCTCATAGACTGTAAGCTCTTGTGTCACCCCCTCATCCTCATAGACTGTAAGCTCTTGTGTCACCACCCCTCATCCTCATAGACTGTAAGCTCTTGTGCACCCGCTCATCCTCATAGACTGTAAGCGCCTGTATCACCCCCTCCTCCTCATAGACTGTAAGCTCTTCTGTCACCACCACCCCTCATCCTCATAACTGTACGTCTTGTGTCTCCCTCATCTCATAGATGTAAGCTCTTGTGTCTCCCCTCATCCTCATAGACGGTAAGCTCTTGTGTCACCCCCTCATCCTCATGATGTAAGCTCTTGTGTCACCCCCTCATCCTCATAGACTGTAAGCTCTTGTGTCTCCCCTCATCCTCATATACTGTAAGCTCTTGTGTCACCCCCCTCATCCTCATAGACTGTAAGCTCTTGTGTCACCCCCTCATCCTCATACACTGTAAGCTCTTGTGTCATCCCTAATCCTCATAGTCTGTAAGATCTTGTGTCATCCCTAATCCTCATAGTCTGTAAACTCTTGTGTCACCCCCTCATCCTCATAGACAGTAAGCTCTTGTGTCACCCCCTCATCCTTATAGATTGTAAGCTCTTGTGTCACCCCCTCATCCTCATAGACTGTAAGCTCTTCTGTCAACCCCTCATCCTCATAGACTGTAAGCTATTGTGTCACCCCATCATCCTCATAGACTGTAAGCTCTTGTGAGCAGGGCCCTTACTCCTATTGTTCTATATAACTCTTTGTACTGTGTAATATAATGTTATATTTGTATATGTCCCCTATGATTTGTAAAGTGCTAGGTAAAATGATATATAGATAAATATAGAAATATAGATATATATAGATAAAGATTATTATTAAATTTATTATTCATATAGGTGTGGTAAAGCATCTAGTCTTGGGCTGACCTTGTTAATGTTTTAGTAGAAGTTTTCATGGCTGGGTATGAGGTACATGTATTTCCAGATGCCCTAGGCTGACTGCTGTTCCCCTTAGTTTTGGCTCTTCCCAGGTCTCCTCTAGAGTTTTTGGTTACTGGGTTTGCAAAAACAATGGGGCAGATGGCGATTCAGTGGGGTTTCCCGAATATTTCCATTTTGCGCTGAATTGCCCCGGGCTTTTGGCGCACACGATCGGATTGTGGCGCATCAGCGCCGGCTTGCATGTGACTGAAATCGAGGGGCGGGCCGTGGGACAACCCGACCGATTCGGCCACACAGGGGAATTTAAAAACGAAATTGATCTCCGGCGGATCTGAGCGGGGAAGCGACACCTGCAGTAAATTGGACGCACGACCTTAATGAATCACGGCAGCTCCGAATCCTCGTCGGACAACGCACCGCGGGCTCGCGACAGGACTGGGAAGTAAATGTGCCCTTATAAGTTTGGATACTTAGCAAAGACCAACATGATCAGAAATAAAGGGGTGCTGCTCTCAGTAGTGGAGCCCTCTTAAGAGCCCTACTGAGAGCCTGAATCATTCTATATGATGTATGAAAATTTCTTTAAAATGATAGAAATTGTTAAAATAATGTAATTTCAACCAGTAATGTCAGAAGATGACAGCGAGAGAAAAACTAGACTTTCCTTTACCCTGGCCAAGCCTCCTAATAAAAACCTTTCCTTTCATGACAACTTGTTTGCTCCGCAATGCGTGGCTAACCCATATAAAGTTGTCATCCAAAGACTTCTTCACGACTCACATATAACACATGAGCATTAATAATATAGACGTCTTCCATGCTCCATATTCTGCGGTACACATGAAGCAAACCAGTGTGTTACCTCAGCTCCAACCAAGTGCAGAGAAGTGGTTATTACTGGCAGCGTCCATGGACCTCCCCCCCGCTGGCAGCCTACGTGGACCTCCTATTTAGATGGGATTCAGCATACAGACACGTTAAATAAGTAACTAGAAAAAAAAACTATTATTATAATAATACGCCATGGAGCACAAAGATGTTTCTCAATTGCTGCCTCAGGTCTTGTTGATCCCCAAACTAATTACAGTCTTTTGGTTAATTGAAAGCTCAAGATACTGCAGCTTCATAAACTTCACCGACCACTTTAAGTCTCTACCAAAATTTTGGCAAACCAATAAGAACACCAACATAGATTTCAAAACCAGTAGTCACTTCAATCATGACTCTTTATTATTCTTAAACTCACCATGTATGGGGCAATATGTGGATCTGAACATCTGGATTTGGTCCAGATGTGGATTTGGTCAACATCTATTCCTACCGACCTATAATTCATGCTCATTATTCTTACCCGAGCATGCACTGTTGACAATGAGAAGAAAACCTTTTACTTCTCGCCAAAGAATGAAAATTTGGGCAGGTGGAAACAAAACTCACTGATCTCTCACTATTTAGTAAAGGAAAGACTCATCTCAAAGGACATCAAAGGCTCCAAGACATTGGTGGGACTGCACCCTCTAGAGCCCAACCTTACATTTTCTATAAGCTTTATTTGGATTGGTTTTTTAATTACTGGTCATGATGTAGATTTTCTTGCAATAGTTGTGGCAGCTAAAACAAAAGTGGACTCACAAGAAGATAATATGCGCGAGGTGGACAATCAAAGGTCAGGAGAAGGGACTGGCAGAGGTGCACCAGCCACAAGGTAAGTTAAGCATCTTGCCTCAGGCAGCACCACCTGCAGCAAAATGGGGGTGCAGTCATCTTGTATGAAGCAGAGCATGATTCTTAAAAATAGTGGGGCACATTTACTTACCTGGTCTAGTCGCGATCCCGCAGCACGTTGTCCGACAAGGATTCGGGTCTGCCGGGATTCACTAAGGTCATGCGCCCAATATCCAGCAGGTGTCGCAGCTGCGCCGAGGTCCGCCGGAGTTCCCCTGCTTCTTCCCGGTGCATGTGAGTGCGTGTCTTGTGACACAAATCCCAATCTGTCGGGTTGTCTGTTGGCTGTACCCCCTGATTTCGCCACAATCCATTCACGTGCACCAAAAACCCGGGCCAATTCGTCGCAAAACGAAAATATTCGGGAAACCCGACGAAAGTGCGGCATTTGGACCCTTGGTAAATGAGCCCCAGTGTCTCTTCATATCTGATCTCAGCATTTTACTATTGATAGAGTGGAGGGGACACCATTCTATAACCTGCCTCAGATGCCAGAAAATTTTGGTTCACCTATGTGGACAGGTCCACTTTTGATAAACTATTCCTAATAACTGCTGTTTTTCTATCTTGAAGTACATCATGTTAACTGTATGACTTAACCCTTGTACATCTCTCAATGGTGGATTATTTGGGAATTGACTATGAACAAACAGAAGGCCAACCTTAGGCTACATTCACATTAATGTGTCAGCGCCTGGGAGCGGAGAAGGGGATGAGCGTCGATCACCCACTAGCCTCTCCATAGAGAAACATGGGGCACTGCACCGTATTTTGGGAAAAAATAGGACATGTCCTATCTTTTCCCGGGGTACGGTATGGTATTGTGCCGCACTTGTGCGGCACCGCTCCGCTCCCGTAGGGCGCTGTGCGCCCATTGCCGTCTATGGGGGGCGTATATCTGACATATATATGCCGGCCATATATATACTTCCCTCTTACGGCAGTGTGAATGCAGCCTTAGAATTCCTTCATTAATTAAGGAGGTTTTAAGACTCTAAAAGTTGCTTCATTCATTTTCTCCCTCTCTGCTCCATTTCTGCTATAGTTCACTACTGGCCCTTGTTTCCAATTCTAGTATTCTAGTATTTACTATCTTACATGGCCAGTCCAGCGAGGGATTATGGTCCCATTTATCTGATGAAACTATACATCACTGGCCTCAACAGTTAGACATGGTGGGAAAAGGAAAAACGAGTAAATCATTTTACATTTTTTTAATCTTTCATACCATCATCTCATTTTTTGAGCTGTACTTGATACCACACATTATGAATTTCCAAATCTTTATGAGTCAGTTATGAAACTGGAGTTTAGGTCTAGGAGGGGCTATACCCCTGGCAGACCTCCTACTTACCTGACACCCCTGCTCACTCATAATCTATTCCAAATGAATGTTAAAAAGTTGGAATGAAACCATTTTAGGACAGGAAACAAACAGTAATAAAGTCCAAGAAGTGGGAGAGAAACCAGTGTTCATGTCATTTGTAATTGTCCAACGTGAACTTTTGACCAAATGATTTGACCCTCAGGAGGAGTTGGTGGTGGATGACTGGAGAATACAGAATACACAGATTAATATTTACTTCCCATCCTGATCCAATTGAAAAACATTCTGCATCCAATTTTACAGTAAGAAGCACAGAACACTCAACATTTCAGGACAAGTATCATTTTTTTCCGGTAGCTCCAAAAGTAACTGCACAAATCGTCTCTGGTTTCCATTTATTCTGTTATCATCAAAGTCACATTTTCTTCTTTTCTTCCTTTCGTGTTTGATCCTTGCTATGCGCCGTGCACTTTGTTTGCCAACTTAATAGTACTAATCTGAACCTGGAAGAAATCCTTGCTTTATTCCATCATCCAAGTATCTTATATCCACAATAAAACATAATGGTCCCCAGCTAATCGTTCTGGTACTTCTGGGCAGCCTTCAGCTTGAAAAGATTCCATTTACCATGTCTTTCCTGACCGGCCGCCAGGGTCGAAAGCACCAAACAGTTTCTGAAGTTTTTCTAAGAGAAAATCTTGCAAGCTGTAACTTTCCAAGGCTCCACATGATTTGTAAATGAACCTCATACTGAGACATTCAATCCAATTATGAGAATTTCTATAGAGGATCTATAGTGTTTCCTAAAGTGGGATCCGCTGCAAATGGTAAATATTTAAATATAGTATACTTTTTTGGAATCAATTTAATGTTGTTTTGTAGTGTTTGGAGTGTTGTTTCTAAACAGTATTTTAAAATATTTTGTTTTATGTAAAATCAACTGGATAAATACACATTAGATATACAATGCAGATGGGTTTCCCTCCACAATTGTTGTGGGCATTAATTCTATACCCCAATCATTCCTCTCACAAAAAGAAAAAAATTGCTCAAGTCCAGTGACCACTTCATTAAGAGCAGCCATGAGATTGGGGTCAACTTCTCAACACTGCTTTGGGTTCAAAAACAAATTTCTCGACAGCTTTGTACCGCCCTAAAACCTACGTTTGCCACCCTACTCATCCTGTCCATTCTCTCGATGACCTTAGACTATATTCTGTATAATAAACAATGACCTCTATATAGATAACACTGACCCATCATTACATCACTACTGACAATATATGTTGTCACAGCTCATCTCCTCCTCCTCCCTGTACAATGACCTCTATATAGATAACACTGACCCATCATTACATCCCTACTGACAGTAGATGATGTCACAGCGTATCCTCCCTCCCTGTACAATGCCTCTATATAGATAACACTGACCCATCATTACATCACCACTGACAATAGATGATGTCACAGCTTATCTCCTCCCCCTCCCTGTACAATGACCTCTATATAGATAACACTGACCCATCATTACATCACTACCTACAATAGTTGATGTCACAGCGTATCCCCCCTCCCTGTACAATGCCTCTATATAGATAACACTGACCCATCATTACATCACTACTGACAATAGATGATGTCACAGCTTATCCCCTCCTCCCTGTACAATGTCCTCTATATAGATAACACTGACCCATCATTACATCACTACTAACAATAGATGTCACAGCTTATCTCCTCCCCCTCCCTGTACAATGACCTCTATATAGATAACACTGACCCATCATTACATCACTACTGACAATAGATGATGTCACAGCTTATCTCCTCCCCCTCCCTGTACAATGACCTATATATAGATAACACTGACCCATCATTACATCACTACTGACAATAGATCTATTGCTCACCTTCCTGCTGCAGTCCCCCCTTCTATTGCTCTCTTTCCTTAAGCATTCCCACTCTTCTATTGCTCCTTTTCCTGCGGCAGTCCCCTTCTTATATTGCTCTCTTTAGCCCTCAGCTTCTTTCTCCCCCACCACCAATCCCCTTTACCCATGCCTTGGTAGCCAGCAGGTGAGGCATCATAATTCGCGTTGGCTTCAGAGCTGTCTGCAAATGGGAGGAGGAGTGAAGAGAAGAAGAGAAGAATGGTGAGTATCAGAGTTTGGCCCAGTGGTTGGGTACTGAAGATAGAAAATACATATCACAACACGTCTGACAGATTCCTCCCCCATATGCCAATGTGCCATGGTACCATGTTAAAAGAAAATCTATATTCCACTGGCTGGTGATCCATAATCACAGTCCACTACTATTTAGGATAGGTCATCCACATCATATTGATGGAAGCCTCACACCAGTCGCTGCAGCTGATGAGCTGTGGTGGGGAAATGGACTTATACGAGTTGCGTTAATCTGTATAGCGCCACAGAATATGTAGATTCTATAGACACAGATAAATACATAGTCTAGCAATGTGGTAGCGCCGCTCTCCAATCTAACAAACCCTTATAATGATTGAAAGCTGCGATGGAACAAGTCATGTGAGGTTATAGATGACTATCGGGCTGACCGCAGAGTGATGCTTTAATCATGTTACAAAGATCTAGAGATGTGTTTCCCATTTTGGTGACAAGGAAAATTCACTGCAATTCAGATTAGAGAGCAATCCCCTTCAGCTTCTTACTGCAAGATTGGTGGATTATGGAGTATTGGACAGGACACTGGTTTATACTAAGATTTATCTTACTGTACATTCTGATATATTAGAAGATTAACTGCAGAGATATCACCATAATGTCAACTCACTGGGGCGGCCTACTCCAACTTTCACTCTAACTATGACAAGACTGTGACATCCAGTTCCATGGGAGTTGTAATTGGGCCACAGATTGCAGAATTTTTCAGGAAACCCCTTGTATGGCCGAAGTACTAAGTACTATATTGAATTTTTTGTTATATATTTTTTATAAATTATATCTTGGCTTCTACCAAAACCCTACCCTATCCGTCCAACAAGTTGGCTGCAGTAATGAAGCTCAGCCACGTTCAAAATATTACAGCTCAATCCCATTTGCAGTATTAAAGCTCAATTTTCATTTACAATCTTTGACATGACCAGTGGCCATTTTAAGTTTGTATCAGGAAAAAAAAAGAGTGGTCTTGTTCTTGAAGCTCTCTATTAAGGCGTTGCCCCACGTTTTGAAACTAGAGATAGGGGGATAAGTAATCAGTGAGGGTGTTTTGCTGGGCCCCCATTATCATGGGACCCCCTAGTTTTACAGAGGATAGGGGGCATTTTCTCAGTAATGGGTGACGCCGCAGAATGAGTGTTCTCCTGCTTCATCCGGTAATAGAGGAGCAGTCAGAAGTCGCAGAACACACCCCTCACTCCATTCACTTCCTGAGCTGTGCTCAGCAATTCCCTACACTCCCATACTACTGAATGGAATTGCAGAATGTATGCTCATCCTGCCGATCCACAAAGCGCCCCGTTCACCAGATTGCTTGGGGTCCCATTCTCATAACCTGACTACCGCTTTGCTTCTGATAAAATTCTCATCTTTCAATTATTAAATGTGTCCAGATGTTCATAATTACTGCCCCCAAAATATGATATGCAAGATAACTCAAAGTAGCCAAGTGGGAGGTATCATTTAATTTCTGAAAACAGAAAAACCCAAAAAGTTGAAGCTTTGGATATTTTGAATGATGTCCACCAACAATGGCCTGTTGGTTGTAATTGAGTCCACTGGGCTATTGTGCCCATTGATGTAGGACTTTTTCATTCATGATCATTAAGAGAAAAACCCTAGAAGCTTTTCACACGACCAAGTTGACTGTGAAAATCTTTACGTCAGGTGTATATACCAGCAGCAGGGGGAGGTGATGTCCGGTGCTCCGGGTTGTTAATTACTCACGCCTCCTACGTGATGTCCCCTCCCTCTCCAAAATGGTGCGTCAACATCAAAGAAGACCAGCGCAGAATCCTGGAGAAGAGGACTATAGATGAGTATGTGTATTTTACTTTAGTGGTAGATTTACCACAACCTTACTTTTTGTAGATTTCAATTCTGGCACAAGTGATCCATCAGAATTAGGTCCAAAACCTTTTTATAATTTGTGCGTGTAGCACCAATAACTTTGCCCAAAACGAGGACCAATGAATTTTTATTCATGAGTCCCATTATGTTAGTTCCATTAGTTCCCAGATGGATACTGAAGCACTGAGCTTTAGATACGGAACAGAACTTAGCGTCTATAAGAAGATAGTAAACATACCCTTTAAACAATCATATCCTTGTCATCTAGATAAAATGGTCTCACTGTCTTCCCCATTTGCATAAACACTTGGTCCAAGAAGTTTTCCTTTCACCAGTCTGAAAGCTACAACCACTCAGCAAACATTGGCCTCACTCTTGGAATCCCCTTTAGTTTCTGCATCAAACAATGTTTGGTTTCCCAGCCTTACATGGACAAGTCATGTTAATGCTCCATTTGAAGAAGGTGAAGATAGATGCAGATTTGCAGAGGAATCCAGTAAAATACTTTCAGGACTGGTGCGCTGCCGTGCACACAATGCCCATATGTTTGCCATAAAGGGTAAAATGACAGCTTACGTTTTACCTTTGATCTGTAGAACAAATTTGGATCTCCGGTGACCTCTGGAGTTGGGCTAACATGACTTTGAAGATGAGGAAGAAGCTTAAGCCGCCCGTGTACAGCTGACAGTTCTCCTTACAGAAAATGAGCTGATTGTTCCCCCGGCAAAAGTCAAACACACTGTATCATCCATTATCTTAGGAACGTTGCAATCAGGTTGCGTCCATGTAGGTCTCATGGCACTGGTACATATGTTCTCTTTGGTTTCTGTGCATGATACTGATTTAATATTACATAATTGACAACATTTGATAATAATTCCCAGAACTATTTGAGGCAGTAAGGGCTCATCTATAATCTTAGGACTTCCTATGGAAATTCAGGGTCATAGATGAAATACACAGTTCATGTAGAAAACCAGAAACTCATAGAAGACAATAATTACAGGGACTGTTCCTGATTGGAATTTTTTATTTTTTTTTGCAGAAACAGTGCTGCCATAAATCTTTGGGCTGTGTCTGGTATTGCAGCTCAGACTTGAAAGTTGCAAAGAGCAAAGAGCACTGGTTCCCCCAGTGATCGCGAGTGAATATGTATTTACTTGAATACGGCCACATTTGTCGACGTGATGTCAATCCGATAGTCAGAGCCTGGCAGAGAGAACCCAAAATCCAGTTCTCCCCTACAGACTCTGTTTACCTGACTAAATCAATAATGGCATCACATCAGCAACTAGTGCCTGTTCCAGCCAATCACTGGCCTAATCAGTGAGAAATTGAGGCTGATCTTTGGCTACAGAGGTCACTTGACAAAATAGCAACCATTCTGTAGCCAGGTCTAGAAAACTAGGTAGGAAAATAGGGGTGGCATTTTTTACTAAATTACTTTGCCCTTTTTTGGTAAAAACAAATTCTGTACAATATGTAGTCCATAACATTTCTATGAATTATGAATCTTTATGAATATAAACCAAATACAGATAAGTATTAGGCCTCAATCACACAATCTGCACAAATGGTGGGTAATTCACATTCTCCGTTGTGCATGCCCTGTGTTTTACTGCACCACATATTGTAGAGCACGCTCCTATGGACGTCACTGGCCAATGTTCTACAGACCACAAACAACGGTACAAAGCCACTGTTTGTGGCCATAAGGCCTTACTATTTGTACCTTTAGGTTGCAAAGAAAACCCAGCTGGACAAAAGACACCTTTTTATACGTCCATTTTGAAACCAATCTAATTGCCATAAATGGAAGGATGTGTCAATCGGGACAGACTTGGCCACTAGATCCCTAAAATATGCCTTGGTGGGCTCAGGGTTTATGGAAATACTGGGATCCAAAGGTCGAGAATATGACCACCAAACTGGGCGGTCGAGACAGGGAGAAAATACAGGGATTCCAAGGTCCACCATAAGACAATTTTTCAATGATCCAATGGAGCAGCAGAAGACAACCCCTTGGGATTTTTTATGGCCCCAATATATTAGAATAAGAACTGTGTGTACAAAGTTTATGATGTAGAAGTAGATTTTTGTATGGATGATGTTCTGTATGGCTGAAGGGTGGGTCACCAGAATAATTTTCTCTGACGAACTGAGACTGGTTTTAACTCGGCGTTGTGCCACTAATGGAATTTAAGAATCTTCTGTGTGAATAAAACACCTGTATTCGGAAGTTAGAGTTATCCTTACAGGAGCCAATTAAGGCCACGTTGTAGGCGTGTAGGCGTTAAAATGTCACTTGGGTTCTTGGAAGTCATGCTTGATGTCAAGGGAGCTGCCTTACAAGGTAGCTAAAAGAGGCATGGCTTTCCTTATCCCTTCATGGTAAACTTATTTGCATATTTTCCCAGAATCCCCTAGTGGAGCGTCCATGGCTATAAGTCTCCACACGCCTACAAGGTGGCCTTAAGTGGCAAGTCTCCATAAGGAGATCTCTTACTTTCTGACCCTAGTCAAAAGCCTCTCACTCAGCCAAACCAGTTCTCTACGGTGTACTGAAGAGATGCAAAGACATGGAAACAGTGCTGTCTACAGCTGGGAATCTCTTCCTTCTGGAATAGATATACTGGTTTGGTTTTAATCCTGTATCATGTCATTAGGCTTCATGAAGGTCATTCTTGATGTCAAGGGAGCTGCAAGGTAGCTAATAGGTGTGGTTTTCCTTTATCCATCCACGAAAACTTATTGATATATTTTCCCTGAAACACCTGTAGACAGTTCCAACCTTGGAATTTTACTGTATTGTTGTTGGTGTATGTTTTTTTTTTTCTACTGCAGATTGTTGACTCCTCTTTAAGTTATGCACAGTCTTCTACTCTATACCTAGTTGCGTCAATGACCCAGCCGCATATATTCTTCTGTCATTTTTTCGCTCTCTCCTAATTTTTCTAAAATGAATCTTTATATTTCTTCCAGCTGTCGGTATACAAATGAAGCTTGAGTTTTTCCAAAGAAAATTCTCAATTGCCAGCCGACAGGTAAGGAAAAGTCACCTATTGTTCTGCTGAATGTAATATTTTGCATATATATGTTACTGTGTTATATTATTTATGTTACTATATATTTGTACTGGCCGGTTTTCTTCCTTCTTTGGAATGCTTCTTTCTTCTTGTGCTGATATTATCAATAATAATACTATCAAAGATTGAAATCAAATTTGGAAGCAAATCATTTAGACCGTATTAAGACCCATCAGAGTCACACCTCTTCTAAAAATTGGGCTACATTTTCGATGATCATAGAAGCAAGTGAGCTATAAGAAAAATAGAGACAAATATTGTTTCGAACTTTATGAAAACTTAAAAGTAAATTGTGCAAACCGGAGCGATATAAAAGGCTTACAATTTTTGTACAAAGAAATGTAAAAAAAGTAAACAAAATACAAAAAATGATATACCTGAAAAAATGTGATGAAAGGGGTGGTCTGAACCTATATTTTTATGAACCAAGTTATTTAATAGAAAACCTCTGGTGAGATTGGGACAGGGGGAGACTAGTGAAAAGAAAAATACTACAGCTTCCCAGTCCGCCTGCTTACTCTTTCTCTTGGGAAGAATCCAGGGATCGCTGGAGCCAATCATTGGCCTCAATAGTCACAGAAGCAAGAATTAAATCCCTATAAATTGAATGGGATTGAAACATTAATGTAAGAAGACAATCCACGTAAGGGGGTATTGTACTATTGAGTCTATTTTGAAAAGACAGAAACAGGTCTTTGCACCAAAAGTAAATTCCAAAATGAAAGTTAAACAACAAGCGTTGTTTTATATAGTTGTTTTCCTTTCTTATGGAGAAATCAATAATACATTGTATACTGGGTGAATATGGAAACCTAGACGTTGACCCATTTGTGCCGTACGACATCCCAGACTGATTCTTGCAGTGAATGCTGTGGGATCTAAACGATTGGTCAAATCATTTACCTGGGGGAAACAAATAGAGCTCAGTATAACAAATGATCACATAGTTTAGTACAAGTCAGTAAACAGATTACCCCATAATCTCCCTCTGATAGACAATGCACAATCCAATCAAATGTTTATCTGTCAATATGTTTGGTATGTTAGCAGTATTTATCTGGCCACTAGTTAAAGGACATATTTAAGCAGTTTTGAATATATAAATCTTAAGTCAGTGCTAGGTAGAAGCAGGACTATGAAAAGTGCTGTTATAATCCAGCCCTGCAGCTCTTGCAAGGGCTCTGGGCGGGTCTATCAGCCTGAAGAGCTTTCTGCTCTCTGCCTGGTGCTGCTCTACAGCCCCTCCCCTCTTCTAAAAGTAGGATCTGTACCAGGATTTTGCTTGGATACTTGCTGCAGTCACTCACGGCAGAGGGAGGAGCCTTTGAACAGTACATTGCAAAGAGCAGAAAGCTCTTCAGGCTGAAAGAGCACTTACAAGAGCTGCAAACCTGGACTTGACCACTGGCTGCAGCAGTTGTGTGCTTTAAACCTCTGAAGCCAGAGATTAATCACAGATTTAGATGGGATTAATAATGCTACAGTCAACCAAAGAAAGACCAAGATGAACCCTCATCCGTAGTGGTAGCACATCAGTAGTGGGAGATGTACTGAATGAAAGTTAAGGGGCATCACAAGAAGTGGGGTCCAATTACCTTACAACTATTTGCCTTGTTATGGATTCAAGGAACCAAATACGAAGTATTTTGGATCAACCAATCATCATTACTGGTTGGTTGGTCGTTGGTTGGTTTAGCCAAAACATCTTGAACATTCCCTCGAAATATCCCAGACAACACAGTAAGGAATTTTGTGAAGTTTATGCTGAACATGTAGTTCTGTGCTTATGTTCCCAGCATTGTCTTCTGAGACTATACATGGCCGGGCGCCTCATCTTCTGCTCCATGTATTTGTTTGAAGGGTCAAAATCCAGAAAAATAGTTTCGTAAACATGACGCCTCGCTATGTATTTAAAGCTGAACCCATTTCCATATTCATGAGTATCTGGTCAACTTCTCGTCACTGTTTATTTGTTTATTGAAGGGAAGGAACTGAGGAGGATACATTATCGGAAGCCAAAAAGTCCACAATGTTATAACTAATATTCATAGCATCTCTCAAGCAGATATTTTGAGATGTGGGTGGATTCCAAGCATCTGTGATCTCGCTTAAACATTGGAGGGGTCTGGCTAGTCTGGGGAATATTAAATGGAAGATAGACTATACTACAATAATCGGACTATGTGGATGTCTTACAGTACCAGACCACCTACAGAAAATTGACCATGACCAGTCACCTACCTAGTCCTTCATGGATCCATGGTCACGCTCAGGTCCATGAATATGTATGAAAGATTAGAGATCTTGGTCTTCTTATAAGGATTATTGGTGAAGTGGTTTCATCTTATAGAGATAACATTTCCTTGTATTTTATGATCTGTAGAAGGATAATAACACAGTAGATGATCCTATGCTATTGTCATTTCAGTGCGCCTCTCTGGACGGGAAGTGTTCACGGACTTGTGATGATGATGTGAGTACAGTATCTTCTGATGTCGTCACATAGGAGTATAAAAAGTATTTCTTAATTTATATTGTGCAATGAGATTTTCTGCAGCCTGTAGATAGGACACTATTATACAATCTTCTCAGCTCTTCCTTCTCTATAACACACTGCCTGCAGATAGGACACTACTTGAAGACTGCTAAGCACCTTCTACTCTATAACCTTTTTGATAGGATGCTAATTATCAGCTTATCATACTATACTATAATATGCTGCCTGTAGATAGAACACTACATACTCTGCTGAGCTCCTCCTGCTCTATAACATGCTGTCTGCAGATAGAACACTACATAGTATCTGCTCAGCTCCTCCTGCTCTATAACATGCTGCCTGCAGATAGGACGCTACATGAGGACTTCTCAATCCCTCCTACTCTATAACCCGTTTACTACATAGGACACTATGTACACAATCTGTTCAGCTTCTCTTGCTCTATAACATGCTGCCTGTAGACAGGACACTATGTACACCCTGCTCAGATCCTCCTGCTCTACTACATGCTGCCTGCAGATAGACTGCTCTGTCCAATCTGCTAAGCTCCTTGTGTTCCTTTAAATGCTGCATACAGATAGACCACTATGCACAATCCACTCAGCTTCTATTGATTTATAACATGCTGTCTGCAGACATAATATGCTCCATAAAGATAAATCACAATGTACAATGTGTTCAACTCCTCCTGCTCTACAACATTCTGTCTGCAGATAGGACACTATGTACAATCTGCTCAGCTCCTCCTGCTCTATAACATTCTTCCTGCAGAAATGACACAGTGTACAATCTTCTCAGGCCCTCCTACTCTATAATATACTGCCTGCAGATAGGACACTACATGATGACTGCTTTGTCCCTCCTACTTTAACAGGCTGCATGCAGATAGGACACTATGTACAATCTGATCAGCTCCTCCTGCTCTATTACATGCTACTTGCCAATTATTGCATTTCCAATGTGACAGAATCTCTTTAAGTTAACTCTTAAAATGATTTCTTGGTCACCCACTTATTTTCGTACTGATGACTATTAGGGGTGGGGAGTGACACCCGGACCCCACCCCAATCATACCTTAGGGCATCAGATTCTATGCAGTAGATGGGACTAGAAGTGAAGGGCTCTGTCCTAAGCGGCTGCACCAGATAACTGCAGACTCCAGTGGCTGCTCTTCATTAGAAGCTGAGCTGTAACATCCTGGTGCAGATGGAAGACAATAGATGGTTCTGGTTCCACCCTCATCCGCTCTATAGGTTACAGAGAAAGACAGAAAAGCGGATGTCGATAGGGGACGAGATAACTTCTTTCTTGGAAAGGGTCAATATTACAGTGGATTTACAGCTGTATATACAGTTTAGTGTCTCAAACCTCCAATCTATATTTTTCATTTTGGAAATGACGGGGGGGGGGGGGGGGGGGGGGGCTAGCATCGCATGATGTACTGCCTGAATCCTATACGAGTGATTTGTGAGGCAGTGACAATGTTGCACAATTCCTGATCCATTGGCCCCAAGGAGCTTGAAGAATGCAGCAAGTGAAGCATCTGTCCTTAATTATTGCATCCAGGATTACAAAGCAAATAGTTGACTGCTAGTAAAATAACCCCGTACAGAACTACTCCATCCCTTTGATGTCATCTAATGAGCAGATTGGAAAGATTGTATTCACTTCAGACACATTAATGCTTTTTACTTAACTCTGTGACTCTCCTTTGGATGGATTGTGTTTGCGAGGGAATAACCTTCAATCTATTATTCTCCAAATAGCTGTAAACATCCCCAAATAAACAACAGCATCTATCCAGATTTGTTTCCATATAAATATGCTATACCCTGTACCAGATTCTACAGATGACTTGTACCAGCATAGTTTAACTTGACCTGTTCTGCTGGACTGGCCCACTAGAGGATCGGAGGATCCTCCTGTGGGCCCAGGCCCTAGCCCAGTCTTTGACCATTGGTGGCTTGAAGTAAAAGCCAATTTACAGATGCTGGTACAGATGACTTGTACCGGCATAGTTTAAGTTGACGTTCTCTGCTGGACTGGCCCACCAGAGGATCGGAGGATCCTCCTGTGGGCCCAGGCTCTAGCCCAGTCTTTAACCCTTGGTGGCTTGAAGAAAAGCCAATTTTGAGACTAGTGCAGTCTATTTCCTAGGTGTGGATGGAGGACCCAGAACCATTTTTTTCTAGTTTGACTCCATTAACTTGGAACGAGTAGGGCTATGTCTACTCCTCCATTCCCTCTATCCACTGCTCTATTTAGGAAGGAAAGGAAGGACGAAATTGTGGATATCCACTATTCCAAATAATCCTATTGACTATAATGGGTCTTTTGGGGCTCTTTTTTGCCTGGAAGTAAAAAGACCCTCTAAGGCAGATGTGATCCTAGCCTTAAAGTGTTTGTCCAGGATGATGAATGTATAGCCTGTCAGCTGGATTATCATCATGTAACCAGAGAGGATGGACCTGTAAGCACTGTGGTCTCTGTAACCTCAGGCATAGCTCCCATAGACCACTCCACCTTGCAGACAGGCCATCAAGTTTTTCTGTAACATGTGTAACCCAACTTGTGAACTACCAAAAGTCACCTGCAACCCTATATTTAACTCATTTTTGCATTGATATATAAATATGGTGAGAGGTAATTTTCTAAATGGGCAATTACCATATATATACTCGAGTATAAGTCGACCCAAGTATAAACCGAGGCCCCTAATTTTACCACAAAAACCAGGTAAACCCTATATTTTTTTTACTCAAGTATAAGCCGAATTTGGGTTTTCAGCACAATTTTTTTTGCTGAAAAACTAGGCTTATACTCGAGTATATATGTGATATATTTTTTGAATATAAGCTTAAGTGGAAGCTGATGATTTCGGTGGAACCGTCCAACCATCTAATGAGTATGGAGGCCTCCAGAACCTTCCTCCAATACAGATGTTAGAGAAAGAAGAATCCAGCAGATGGATGTCATCATTCCCAATGCACTCATAAGATGGTCCACTGGTGGTGTATGCCAGAAGCTCATCCCCCTCTCTCCATTGATGGCCTAGTTACACATCTATATATGTGGGAAGTGAAGTCAAGGATAGCTGTTGGCTGAATGAGCATTGGTCAAGTAAATTAGGTGCAAATTATCTCATAATAAAAAAAACTACAGATAAATTCCGAGACCCCTTATTTTGGAATTCTTCGAGGTTATAAGGATATATCATGTGTTAGAGTATACAGACCCTGTAGGATGTCTCCGCAACCATTAGTCTTCAACATTGCTCTCAAAAATCGAATGGGGCAATAATCGGACTGCCCCCAGAAGTCCCGGACATTACAGATACCACCCGTCCTCTACATCAACGTATTGCTGAGAGATGGACGTGACCATTTATGCTTTTACCTAATCAATACAACAATTAGCTGCTGGGGCATTACAGAGCCATTGACAGGTCACGTCACGAGGCTATTACAATGGAGGTGACATTACAGGTGTGTACTATACGTCCTCTGTTCTGTTATCAGCCCCAGTATGAGCGGGGTATCCCGTTACATAGCAGCTCCAGCTGTCCTAATGGTTTCTTCTGTCTTTCGTTTGTCATCTAGTTTTGATCATGTGTAATTATATCCTTCACTTTAATCCCTATTTGTCAGTATTAATCTGGTGATAATGCTACCTGCACTGATTCTGATTCAGATTTGGTGACAAAGTGGGGTCACTTTTATCAGATATCAGGAGCTGCTGTTCCAGCTGGTGCATAGCACAAAGCTTTCTACTATGCCCTCCTTTACAGAACTGTCCAGCAGTGCCCTCCTTTACAGAACTGTCCAGCAGTGCCTCCCTTTACAGAACTGTCCAGCAGTTCCCTCCTTTACAGAAACGGCAAGGAGTGCCCTCCTTTACAGAAACGGCAAGGAGTGCCCCTTTCATGATAAAATAATAAATTTAGTACTCAACTCCAGCACCAGCGTCCTCTCCTCCCCCGGCTTGTCTCCTCTGCTCAGCTATGGCTCTCCAGCAGTGCAGGCAGAGGCACGTCCATGCACTCTTCCCGCACACACACACACACTGCAATGCGGCATGCCGCCACCCGATGATGTCACGACGTGTGTGTGCATGCGGGCAAAGAGCATGGACGTGGTCTAAACAGGTCCGGCCTGGCGGATAATGACCCTGAATCTACAAAGAGGTCGAAGCCTCTTAGTAGTTATGGGTGCTGGAGCGCCGCCGGAGGGGATTTTAAGACTGGTGGTTTAAATGTCTGTCTTAATAAATCCCCCCCAATGTTTTTCAATATACTTCTGCTTTTCATTAGAAAATAACACAATGAGGCGCTCTATTGCTACACATTTGACTAAATTTCAGGAAATAATAAGAAATAACTCAAAACTTAAATAATAAGTTAAAACTTAAGGGTCGGGAACCCATTAACAGATGTACATCAATACATTATGATCAGAAAGAACGCTGTCTACACCAGTTTAAGGATGTTTTCATGGGGAACAACATGGAAGACCAAGAATATTAAGAACATTGGGTATTAGGTGATTAAAGCCACAAATGTGGCAAGAAGACATGTTCACCGCAGGAGCAAAAGACTGTCTGCCTAATTCTATGTATCCCACACATGTTGTAGGAAGAAAAATGTTTTTATTGTTTAAGCGATGTGTGTGTCTTCTCCGTAAATTCTTCTTCCAATACCACAGGAGACATGAAATCTGTGTTAATGTAAAAGTTTGTACCCAGTGCTTCGAGGAACATTACACCAGGGAATTCTTAGTCAATTGGTTAATTACGATGTTTTATGGTGATGAGAGTACAGTCTCCTTCATTACAATCTGTAATATATTTTCTGTGCTCTCTCAGAAGGCTTCCCGCGGAGACTGAGACAATCGAGTCTTCCCCTAGTTATGAAACAAGTGTTCGGAATGAATTGAATTAAGTCCAGACACTTATCCTTGTGTTACTAGTTAATGGGTTAGAAACACATTTCAAAATGTTTTATAGGAGCCAAAGAAAATATATATATTGGGGCTCATTTACTAAGGGCTCTGCGGCCGCACTTTCGTCAGGTTTCCTGACTTTTTTCCGTTTTGACCGCAATTCGCTGGGATTTTGGCACACGCGATTGGATTGAGGCGCACTCGCGCCAATTTTCACACAACAGAAATTGCGGGGCATGGCCGTCAGAAAACCCGACGGATTCGAAAAAACGGCGGAATTTAAAAAATGAATTGTGTCGCAAAATCAAGCACTTACATGCACTGGGGAGAAGATGGTGGACCTCAGCGCAACAGAGACACCTGTAGGAAGTTGGACACATGAGCTTAGTCAATCGCCGGACCCGAATACTCATCGGAGAACGCACCGCTGGATCGCGACAGGACCGGGTAAGTAAATGAGCCCCATTGTATTTTATGATAGGGTGGCAAGACAGGCTATCCCCCATAGAAATATATTATTTAGGGGGTGATCTGCTATTCAATACCGGAATGTTATCTCTAACAATCCTTTTACACCGAGTCCTGTAACCATAACAAAAGGGCCGCCACTATGTCTATAGGGAAGATGATTTTACCTTTGTCGTAGACAGGATTCTTTACTGTAAGGGCAGGGAGACTGAAGGATGTAGTAATGGGTGATTACGTGTACAGCTTCAAGTGGGGCCTTGTTGTCTTTCTTGAAAGTAAAAATATAATGTTATGGCAACAAGATGTTCTGAATGGAATGTGGGTCAGTTGATTTGTTCGGCAAAAGCTATGATATTTGGTGTCGGGAAGGATTTTTTTTAATATCTACGATATTAATTGATGTTTTTGTTCATAATGAATTATTTAAGAAACATAAAACATTAAAAAACATAAGAGAGGCAGAAAATGTGATGAAATTAAAGATAACCAGAGCTCACCTCTTCTTTCCTCTGACTACTCACAACTGGTGGACCTCCTCTCAAACAGTCTTTGCTGGTCGCTGTAATCCCTGCAGACAATCTGACCAGTGACACACATAGCACATGGCAGCTGTGAGCACTGATTGGATGATGTGGTCACATGGGCGTAACTACAGGGGTAGCAGCCATAGCAGCTGCTATGGGGCCCTGGCGTCTGGGGTTTTGGCTGTCTATATACTGCATGTTGTATTGTATGTATGTGTGCATGTGCTGTATGTATATGTGATGTATATATGCTCTATATGTGTGTGCATAGGTGATGTGTATATGCTGTATTTCTGTGTATATGATGCTTTTATATGCTGTTGTATGTATGTATATATGGTGTGTATATATTGGGGGTCATTTACTAAGGGCCCGATTCGCGTTTTCCCGATGTGTTTCCCTGTATTGCCCCGGCATCACACGCGATCGGATTGTGGCGCATCAGCGCTGGCATGCACGCAATGGAAATCGGGGGGTGTGGCCGAACGAAAACCCGACGGATTCGGAAAAACCGCTGCATTTTTTAAAAAAAAGTGTTGCGGGACTTGCACTTACCTTCACCAGGTATGGGCTCGTGCATTCCGCCGGACCTCGGGGAACTTCAGCGCAGCAGCGACATCTGGTGGACGGCGGAGGATCTACCTTAGTAAATCGAATCCGAATCCAACGCACAGAACGCGCCGCTGGATTGCGAATGGACCGGGTAAGTAAATTTGCCCCACTGTGTTTGATTATAACTCACATGTCTGAGTAAACAAATATACATATTTTTTAAGGGGTAAGGAAGACCCCATTCAGAAATCTGCTATTGGGCCCTGTCTCTCCTAGCTGTGCCTCTGGTTGTGAATTTTATTCACACTAAAAAGATTGAAAGTTACTGGATATACCTGGAATACCAAAATATTCTTTTGGGTTTCAAACTGTGCTCGAAGGGATATTCTCATCTGGTCATTCACTTTCAATTGAATGCATCTGCCATACGTATACTTTACTTTAATGGTTAAATAGCAGAGGTAGACGAGACAAAACAGAACAGCTGTCAAAGGGTAATATTGTGCAGTTTAGGATGTGGAATGTGATTTGTTAACGCTCACCTGGTAGGGTTGTGCTCAGCATGAGACACAACTCTAGTTTTGGTGTGTAGGATGAGGGTCTAAGGTGCAGCCAATGGGGCAGATTTATCAAGCTGTCTGAAAGTCAGAATATTCTTAGTTGCCCATGATAACCAATCACAGCTCCCTTTTAAAATATTCATAAGCGCTGGTAAAATGAAAGCTGAGCTGTGATTGGTTGCCATGGGCAACTAGAAATATTCTGACTTTCAGACAGCTTGATAAATCTGTCCCAATGGGGGTCATTTACTAAGGGCCCGATTCGCGTTTTCCCGACGTGTTACCCGAATATTTCCGATTTGCGCCGATTTTCCCTGAATTTTGGCGCACGTGATGGGATTGTGGCGCATCGGCGCTGGCATGCATGCGACAGAAATCGGGGGGCGTGGCCGATCAAAAACTTGACGGATTCGGAAAAATCGCCGCATTTAAAAATAAAATCTGTCGCAGAGCTTGCACTTACCTTCACTCAGCCCAGCTCGGTGAACTCCAGCGCGTTCCGATGCTTTTCAGCGCAGCAGCGCCACCTGGTGGACGGCGGAGGAACTACCTTAATGAATCCCGGCCGGACCCGAATCCAGCGCAGAGAACGCGCCGCTGGATCGCGAATTGACCGGGTAAGTAAATCTGCCCCAATGTCTTTATGTTCTGAAAACTCCGGATGCTATGCTCTCAGGGTCAGGTGATAACAGGGTCTCTGCTTGTTTTTGGACTTCTATGCAGTGAGAGGAGATTATCTTCTGCCTGACAAAGCAAAACGTTTCACAAAGTGTGACCAAGCTCAGAACCAGTGTCCCGCTTATTCCTCCTGCGTGTTTGCACTGAGTTCTGACAAAGCAGCGACTGGCAACTACTGTAGATGTGAAGATGATTTTTTGAACCTCAAGGAGAAGCTGACCTTCACTGACCTGGGTGGAGAGTGTCTTGAAAAATCAAGGAAACCCTGTCCCATGTGCCTGTCGACCATCTTTCATCACTAAGTTAAATGCAAATGGACTCTATTCCTCTATAAAATTTTGATTCACTTGAAAAAGGGGACGTCCATTCCCTGAAACGCTTTGTGATGACCTGGTCTTTTTTAATAATAAAACTTTTGGAGAAAAATCGGTTTTGATGTGCACTTCCCATCCTTGACCCTCTGAACTAATTACTTTAATGGTTGTTATTTTAAATTTACCTGTGTGAAGTTAATTTCCCATAAATGTATCCATATTGGGTTTTTTTAGAAATTAAATAGCTGTCCTTGGATACAATCTCTCCCCTCCCCCAAAGAGGTTGGCCACACAAACGGTACTGAGTCCTGACTGACCACCTGGATTCAGAGTTCAAGTGTTCATTACCACAAGGAAAGTTCTAGAGTTCAGAAGAAGAGAACAGTTAGTCTGACAGGAGTCTGTCAGAGAGTTCTCAGTACCGTGCAGTCAGCACACCAGACCAGATCAGACCAGTTGGTCAGAGTGCAGCCAGAGATGAGCTCACTGCTTGAGCAGCTTTAGTCAGTGAGAGCAAAGGGATATCATCCTACCTTTAAGGGTGATATCTGAAGCAACCCAGGACAAGCTGAAGCATCCTTCCAGGACACAGCTACCTCCCAGCCTGCCCTTTGCATCCAGGCTGAGGATCCCTCCTGTGGCTCCCTCCAACTGCAGCCTCAGCATTCTACCATTTGTCAAGGCGCGTTGCTACTGTTCCTGTCGGTTCCAATAAAGAACTGTAAGTTATTTTTGTTCAACCTCTGCCTCCGTCTGGTCCCTGCTACTACGGCTGTCACCATCACAGGCACCCTATCCACCACACATGGACTCATACTTCAGACCTCAAAGGGATGCCCCAGTGAGAACCCCTATAACAGTCTCTCCCTCATAATTTCTTGCCAACACCACCCTGCTGGAGACCTGCCAGGCTGTAGGACAGCCCTCCGGTCCCCATACCAAGCACCATGACACTAGCGTGCATAGGCCGCAACCGCCAGCCACTCAGGTATTCCGGGACCCGGTTTTCTCCAGGCCCCAAGAAAAGGTTAGGCCCCGGTGGGTGATGTTGCATGTGGCTCTGCATAGATAGCCTATGCAGAGTGGCTGTGTATAGTGGCTCTCCCTTCAGCTTTGGAGCAGCTATATCTCTGGCTTCGGAGACAAGGCCAAGTAAGTGAAGAAGGCGCATGCTGAAGATGCGCTGGTAGGTGGATTCGGCAGAAATGGAGTAGCTTTTGCTCCTGTTCCAGGGAAAGGATACTCAATGCCGCAGTAGCCTCTGCATAAATAAAAGATAAGGTTTTTGTGTGCAGATAGCAACAAATTACCACTAGATCTACCTTATTAGGTAGATCCCTGATGGTAGGTTTACTTTAAGAATCTAACTCTATGACTGTTAAATAGCTCCTTACATAAGGTTTTAATACCCACCAAAATGGTACAAAAATTCCAAAAGATGTAAAATATGGTCCACTGAGCACCTACATCTACACCATCAGCATATATTAGGGCTCAGATCCTGTGGTCACTGCTATAGAGCTCACACAGAGGACTTCCAATGTAGCAAAGGCTTAGTCATGGAGAGGTGGTCATCCAGAACTCCAGTCCAAATAGAAATCTCATTTTCTTCCTTTAATACGTTCTTTCATGTGATGTATTCTTCTTGGTGATAGTTGGTAACCAGTGTTTGGATCGTAGCCCTTACCAATATTTGAACTTTTCAGAAGTATTTGTAGGACGCTGGACCCAGTGTTTGTATCATCAATGCAGATAATTGGACTGGAGGGCACCAATGTTATTTTCAGACTTAACCGGTACTGAATACTGACATGAAAGACTTGCTTCCAGGAAAGGAGACCACAAAGCAAATACATATCCACCATTTATAGACACCACCGTCCTTTTTCTGTAAAAAGAGCCTTTTAATGTATTTGTATCCAGGAATCGTAAAAATGATGAGAATTATTAAGGCTGTAAAATCTAAAAAACGCAACTTTGGAGGTGACTTCTACATCAATAAAATTTTCAGTATCAAGCAGACAAGTAAATACTAGATGTCGACTTAACTACTGGAAATAGACCTTGTAACCAGTTTATGGGAGCATCATCAGTCACTTCCTTAGAACATGTTCTGTCAAGAAAACTCTCTGTGAGTAACTTAACCGTTTATTATCACTGTCTTGTCTCCTATCATGGAGGGATCCAGCTCTACAGTATGTAGGGGGGTAATGTGAAGGAACTCAGTCATGGAAGAAAACACCATACAACTTTGTTTCATTCATTTTATTAATTGCCTTCTAAATAACAATTACTTGTTCCTCAAGAACTTCTATAACCAAGTTTTTTTTGCTTCTAAAAGTTAAGCCAACATTCAGGACTTAGGCCAACAAAAGTCCACCTTTATAGTTGAAGAATGTGGAGAACCTCCCTAAGCTAGAAAAAAAATTGTTTTGAAAAAATGTACATCAAATGTCTTCTTTTGGGGTTGAACTCTTGAATTCTAAGATGTTAATTCTTGTTCTATTAATCTATTTACCTCCTCCACTGACACCACGTAATACATGGACCTCGCTGCTACATCACACGTCAGCCAAAAGGCTGTGGCACTAGTCGCAGTGCGGAGATGATGGACCAAAAAAAGAAACACTCTGGGGCACATTTACTAAGGGTCCACACACCACATTTCCGTCGGATTTCCCGACTATTGCCGAATTCGGACTATGTATGGAAACATCTGCAATGTTTTCTTCACACATATTGTTCTTGACATACTATTGTGAAGAACACCGTTCTGCACGTGTGTCTTCGGATAAGTTAGCAGATGTACGGAAACATCTGCAATGTGTTCTTCAGTGTTCTTACAATGTGTTCTTTCAGTGAAAAATGCTCGAGTCTCCCATTGACTTCAATGGGGTTCGTTATTCGATACGAGCACTCGAGCATCGGGAAAAGTTCGACTCGAGTAACGAGCACTCAAGCATTTTAGTGCTCGCTCATCTCTACTCGTCGGACAATGCACCTCGGGGATCGCGACGGGACCGGGTAAGTAAATCTGCCCCTATGTGAAGTAGTGATAATAATGGGGGAGGACCTGATTGGTATCTAAATACATAAAGAAACATAGTGCCCATCACTAAGCACCCCTCCCGGGAACCAAAATATGTTTGAGTGCAGAAAACCCAAAAATAGCACATGGACCGTGAGGGTTATAGTGTACAGTAGATAAACATCACATAAAAAGATTGCATAACTAAGATATAAATCTACAACCAACTGTTTTTCTTAATCAAACTGTTCTTCCAAAAATGATCACTAATTCCGACGTCCAATTTTAATTTCCTGAGTAAGTTATATGGAGCCCTTTAATTCCAATACAATTCTTCCACAGGTTGCGATTGTAAGTTTCGATTTTTATTTTCAAAGTATCAAATTGTGAGTACTAAATGCATTCACCTCCATCTGCAAGGACTTATCACAGACAATTAGATTAACTCTGAATCTACGATCTCCTAAAAATCATCTGTTAATAAATAGAAAAGACGATGGAGATCATTGCAGGACACATGGATATTTCTATGGCTTTGTCCAGTTTTCTCACTTCTCTTACTGTGGAGTACAACATTCTTTGAAGATGAAGTAGTGGTTTCATTAAGATAGAAATCTTTTGGATTGTATGCAAATTTGTGTTTTTTTAAAGTTCCCATTTTGTGAGTTTGTTGCCTATTTTGGTACTAGAAACTAAAGGAAGTGGGGGCTTGGACCATGTTACTGAACCATCACCATTTATTTCTGTTTCGTAATTAACTGTTCCTTTGAGATTTTTGGAGCTCTTTGAACTGAATTCCGAAAGCTATAAAAAGGGAGGTGTTAATATCCTGCAGTCTTTTACTTATTCCTGCAGACAGGACAGTTCTGGAAAGATCTTCAGACACTCCAACCTTCATACTTTATTATTTATACCTATTATTTTGTGCTGTGAAACTCAGCATCAGTAGTTTTTTTTGCAATAGAGCCAATTATTTACTGAAGATATCGAAATTCCCAGAGAACATGTTTTAGACATCATCGTAGACGTAGAACTGTTTGTATAAAATATGGAATCAAAAAATGTAATAAAGGAAATGAAGAGTAACAAAAATGTAATAAAGAAATTGGCAGCAAACACTACAAGACAACCAAAGCCGTTCCTCGTGCATCATTAGTCATGTGTCAAAGATTCATGAACCGGGGGAATCTAAAGAGCGTGGAAATCCAAGACGGAGAAGAGTTCCATCGAGTAATAGATTTTGACATGAAACAGAAAACTTGATGGATGCAGTTAAACTATTGTAGCCTCGTAATGCAGATAAGCAACAGAGGGTTAGCATTATAGATCATTCAGAGAAGACCATAGTAACAGTGTAAGGATTGTCGTATGAACACATTAAATTTACATTTCTGAATGGAATTTCTTAATCATTTTAAATAAGGTTTCTGGAGATTTAAAGGGAGTCGACCACCTCCACTAAACATTATAATTTTCTGGCAGCATGTTGTAGAGAAATGCACTGTGATTTCCCGCAAACCTTCACTATTTCTGTTCCTATGCAATTTCCAAGAAATTCTCAGTTTTATCTGTATGCTAATGAGGCAGCTTGTGCACCAAGGTCACATCCTCAGCACACACACAGCACAACTATTCACTTAAATCGCATCCCTACTATATTTCTTAAAAGACAAATCTTCAGGTTATCTGATAGAGAGAGTTATAGTCCAGCAGATAAATCAGTAGCACCCTTGCTACAAGTTCTAAAGATCAAACACATGGTGCATCAAATGGCTCATTAGCATAGGGATTAAAATGGGAATTTCTCAGATGTTGCAAAATGGAGAGAAAAATAAATATATTCTTTAAATCGAAGCACATTTCACACTTCACACTAACAACATATTAAAATGCCTGTATCCAATAAAATGCACTCCGGTAAGTATTATGGCGATCTTTATTCACCCATGGCAAAATAAGGAGCAACGTTTCAGCTCATCCATAGAGCCATTATCAAGCTCTATGGATGAGCTGAAACGTTCCACCCTATTTTGCCATGGGTAAATAAAAATCACCTTTATACTTATCGGAGTGCTGCCTCATTGCATTTTTTTGGATATCTGACCTTACAAACTGGTGGATCGGGTTTGTTGGAGGCGTGCACCCACCACTGGACTTGATCCATTATACTCGCTGTGCTGCTCCACAATCGGATTGTTTAAAATGCCTGTAGAGGTTGTAGACAAAAGAAATGGAAAATTCGTTCCATTCAACTCTATAAGGCTGCAAACGATAGCCTGTCCCACTGAGGTGAACAGATTGACAGCAGACATGGATAGAGGCTTAGGAAATTCTTTTGAAGGTAATCCCCGCAATTGGAACCCCCATCATTCCTTGACTTATCCCCTACATTGTGAATAGTTGATAAGTTTGCTTTGTGACACAACCCCTTTAAAATAAGTGTCTGTCCTTGAGCGCCATTTTCTATTTAAAGCTAAAAAAAAGTCCATATAAGGACAGTGTTATCACTGGTGGAAACACCCCGAATATCAACAGTAGTCAGTGATGTATGGGCCTTCTCCCACTTTCACTGGGAAAGGAAGGAACAGGACTTGGACAGTGGGATATGCCCACCTTTACAGGGGTACGTTGGGAATCCTCTTGATGTATCCTTCCAACAGGGAGCAATAATTGTTTACCCCACAAGTATTAATAATTATATACAAGTGATAATACTACAATGAGGTTGAAGGATTTCCAAGCTTGTTGCCAACCCTACACTATGACAACCAACCAACCATCCATCAATGCCCTTCTGAATACACCTTGATAACATCTTATGAATGGTAATATGTACTCATCTTGAGTCATGTTGGGTCTGTTTATCACAGACATGGCTTGATAATTGTAAGAAATGCCTATCTAGATCCTGTTGGGACCTTTTAGCCTTGTGGACCCTTCAATTTCCTAAATTAATCGTGATAAGACAAGGTGTCTTGCCGTTATTGAATTAACTGTAAGTTGAACCGAAGATAAATAAGTTCTCGGAGGCATTCAAGGTCACAGTAACGCAATGTAGCCAGCAATATCTGTTTGGTGGCTCCCCTTTCTTTTTCAGCATTGCTTTGTGGAGTTGAATAAGTTATCTCCAAAATTAATAGATGATGTAGAACGTAAGAAGGGAATCAACAACACAAGAATTCTACGACATGTGCACTTCTTCCGTTCCCTCTGTTGTTGT
Source organism: Engystomops pustulosus (assembly GCA_019512145.1). Classification (NCBI taxonomy): domain Eukaryota; kingdom Metazoa; phylum Chordata; class Amphibia; order Anura; family Leptodactylidae; genus Engystomops; species Engystomops pustulosus. The sequence goes on from CM033649.1 coordinate 78,033,451, forward strand.
GTTTATGTTGGATCACCCCCTGCCCTTAAAACGAGTTTCCTTTAATCCTTACAATTAACAATTCATAACTGATAAACTACTGGTGATGGCTGCAAGACTAAAAAACAGGACTCCGTCCAGTAACTTGGGGTCAACGCAAAATATGGAGTCATTTGGATACAATTTTCTTTTTACCACATTAAAAAGAAATTCACCTTTGATAGATAGGATGTTCTAGAACAACAGAAGTTTCTGTGATTTATTCCACTGTTCACAGACCTTTGATTTCAACCATGTTTATACATAGACATTGCTTGTTTTCTTATCAAAACAGATGTAATGGTAGAAGATGGATCATTGGTCAACGTTCTATACAGTTACTTGGACAACTTTGTCTTTTGGAAACTGTATCCCAATTTTTCAGACACCATTCCAGAACATAACAGAGCTTGCCAATAAATATATGCGCTCATTCGCATGTAATGCTGGGGTCCTCTCTAGGAACTTTATATCAACGATGCAGTTTTTGGATTGTCCACAAAGAACCATATGTATAATAATCAGTGGTCATTTTCCTGGATCTCTTAGTGACTGTGGTTTCATGTGTATCATGCCTCTCGTGAGCCCAAGTACATCCATCCATAAGCCATAGAGAGTCATTTGTAATAGAAATGTGTCTCTTACAGTCAATCACAAGAGTTTTTATAGCTGAAATGGTACATTTTAATCCTGAAAAAAAAATACAAAAAAAAATTAGAAATAAGACGTGAAGCATTCATGGTAAAAATGGTGGAGTAAATTTTTAGCAGTGTTTGAAGGTTCACAAATTTACAATTGTGTAAAATGGCGCACATTTCACCAAGTGGTACATGGGTGTCCCTGGGCCCAAGATACACCTGTGCCAACATTTTGAATACTAATGTCTCATGGAACCAAGAAGACTTCATGTGCTGCAAAATGCCACCTGCTAGAAGTCCACCCAGTCCATGGCTCCTGATACTTCTCTGCCTGACGCTCTGGGCCAACCTCCCTAGACCTCCCTTGGTAAGCTTCCACCTTAAATGGGACTAACAAAAAAGATAGCATCCTCACAATAGTGATGTCCCTTGAAGAATCCCACTACTGGGCCCGTCAGTGAAGGAGTTTGCCAATGACCTCAGGTATTAGTCTAGACATCAAATGCATAATGAACGTGACATCACCATAGATGATCCTTCCAGGAAAGGGACCAAGGACACCTCCTGGGAGAATAATTACAGGGGGTCCCCTACTTCAGGACACCTGACTTACAGACGACCCACAGTTAAAGATGGACTCCTCTGCCCACTGTGACCTCTGGTGAAGCTCTTTGGATGTTACTATAGTCCCAGACTGCAATGATCAGCTGTAAAGTGTCTGTAATTAAGTTTTATTGATAATCCTTGGTCCAATTACAGCAAAAAATTTCGAAACACCAATTGTCACTGGGGCAAAAAATTTTTTTGTCGGGATCTACCATTATAAAATTCTCAGTTCTGACTTACATACATATTCAACTTAAGAACAAACCTAAGGACCCTATCTTGTATGTAACCCGGGGACTGCCTGTATATCTTTTCATTCCATTTTTACCTTCAGTTCTACCGGTAGTAGGATTTCTTTTTGCAGAAGACCCCTTTAACCATCACGCAAAGTCCTCCAGAACCAGAGAAACTTGTAGCCATCGCTGTGCTCCTAATAAATGAATGTCCTGTATACCCTCTTATTACAATGTAATAGATGCAGGTGGTCACCATAATGATGGAGCTGTAATTATGACGTAGGTGGCAGATGATTTTCTCCTGTGCTGTTTCAGGGATGTAAAGGTTAAACATTGAATAAAACGTCGCTCAGTCTTTCCGCTGAGCGGGAAACCTGGATGTTATTTTTTCCTTATGAGATCATTTTAGAATTGCTAAACTTAGGTAATGTCCCGAGTAAGGTTATCATTACCATCATTAATCATTGGGGAGGGGATTTATTATAAAGTCATTTTTTTTGTAATCTTTAAGATCATCAAGATAAGTTCTACAGATGTAGCAGGGCGGATTTGGTCGATGTAGCAAGCTGTCTCTGTGTGTTGTAATCCCATGATGCTTCCACTCCAAAATTTCTGATCAAACTTGTATATTTGTATTGTTTGGTGTTTTTTATAAAGCTACACATCATATTTATACATTAAGGGTTGTCTTTTGAGTAGACTCTCGCCTTCAGAGGCTCCTCCATAAAGTTTTATGTAAGTTTTTCTGATGAGGCTTTTAGTTATTGTATGTTTTTCAATCTGTCTTAGGAAGGTTTTCCAGCCTCCAATAGTTACTGAACCAGCAGTGCATGATCCGTATCAATGCCGGATACTCACCAAAAACTGACAAGTCAACAGTTATCTTCTACAGATTCTCATGCGGGTTCATAATGATTGGATCCAGCGCCCTCTTCTCTGTGTTCAGCACCATCAAATAGCTGTGCATCACACGGAATGTTTCCGGATGTTGTTGAAACTTCCTGCGTTGACAAGTAAAGATAAGGGAACCTGTTCACCTGAAAGTTCTTTTTGGGTTCAGTTCTGGGTACGGAACTTGATTTCTGATCCCCACTGGTTACATCGACAATCAGTGCTGTCACTGATCGTGAGTGTTACCCTCTAAAAGTGCCACAATTTTTCGGAGGATGCTTTTTGTGACACCTGGAAGTGATGATCCTGGAGCAAACGATGACACTTAGCTGATGACTCGCACACGCCGCCGGAATTTAAATGTAACCCATTGCTTTGCCAATGGCAATTAAAGTGTTAACACCCGCATCTGAACATTGCGTTTCGGATCCTTTCATCACTATTACAAATATTGGAAGCAATAAAGATTTTCTAAATACCATCGAGGCAATTGATTTCTCAGACAATCCTTCTCTGATACGCTATATGATGACTTTCAAGACAAAGGTGATGTTCTGGGCATAGTTTGAAAAAATGGTCTCCTTCCCCATTAATTGCTGGGATAGTCAAATATGTAATTTTCCATTTTATTTCTGAAATAAAAGAGTCTCCATGTAGTATTGACTATGGAGTTCCTATTGGGAGAAGTTGGCAACATAACTAAATGAGCTGTTGGCACATCTGATTAGTTTCGCATTAACTTCCTTTCCAATATGATGAAAAGCAATAAGTTTACTGACAACGACTCCAAGACGAGTTCAAACCAACAACATCATCACATTATTGAATTACACAAATATCAAACTGATAAATTATAAAAAAGTAGATAATGTCCGAGAAAGTCTAAAAAATTTAAAAATGGAGGGATTTTCCCGGAATTCTGAAGGACAGTTTGAATCTGGTCATCTCAGACGAGGTCAGAAGACATGACGTCCCTTGGTACCAGGAAGCCATTCTTTAGCCGAAGTGGGTCCTGTGATCCTCCTGGAACTTAGGCTGGGCGCAGGACTGAAAACCAGAAGTTTCAGAGAGGTGCAGGAATCCGTAACCAGAGTAGGGTATACATGAGTTTTATTTTCTTACCCCCTTGGCTTTTTTTTTTCTTACCCCCTGGGCTTTTTTTCTTACCCCACTGGATTTTTTTCTTTTACCCCCGCCTTTTACATCTACATTTGTGCAAATAGCAATAATATAGTTCCTTCATCTATCTCCATTTTTACATAACCTGTTTATCTCCCCCTCCCGATCCTCCTGTCAGTGTGAATGAGAAGTGATACAGATTACTAGGAGGTCAGCATGACAATCTCGCTGTATTCTTCTGCGCTAAGCACAATTAAGTGAAGGCGGTGAGTAAGGTTACAATCAGGCTGCGCTCCAAGTATGACATGTGTACAATCATCTATGGCTGATTGGGACCTTAAATGACTCGAGGGAATGCAATGGAAACTCTACAGTGTTATAGGGCTGATTGTAGTAGTAGTAAGGGTGCCGTGCAATTATACATACAGTGTGTGGGACAAATACATGAAATATATAAATGATATATGAGAAAAATCTAATAATGAGATAATATATATGTATGAAGTAGTAGGATATGTATGTATCCCGTAGTAATCCAGAATGTGGAAAGTCTAGCTGCATGGTACCCAGTACAGCAACTTGCATCACAGTGTACAAAAAAACATACAATGTGAAACTGATATTCGGGGTTTAGTGTCTGAAGTCCCCATTATTAGAGGACTGTCTGAGGCCGCTATAAATAAAACCCCCTCAAACCTTTATACTTACCTCAAGATGAGTTCGATAAGGCACATCAGACTCATCTCTAGTGCTCCTCACACCGGTGTAGTGAATCAATAAATCCGGAGCGGTACAACCCGAACCAGCACATGCTCAGTGAAGCCGGGGTGGACTTCTACGGCTTCATTGTGTGACTTCACATGCCCTAAAAGCTCCAAAACAAGGTAAGTATACAAGTTTGTTTCTTTTATGATGACATCACATTAATTATGATGCATCTGATGTCTAGACAAATACCTTAGGGCATTGGCAAAGTCCTTCATTGACAGGAGGGAGAAACAAATGAGTGATTTGGGTGATTAAAAAACCCGTCCATAAGTTGGTTTATTGTCCTAAATCCCATTGACAAGTTCCCTTTAAGTTAGGAACTCAAATAATTTATATTAATGACTTATACTGCATTGGCCACCTTTAAGTTTTGTGGTGGTTACAATCCGTGGCTGTCCGCCCTTCAGCAGAGGAAGGGGATGAATTGTATGGGCCTGGCAGGAGCTCGTGTTTTCCTTCATCCTCCTGGCATTCAGTCGCGTTCTTCTTACAGAGCTCAGGTCTTCTTGTATCACATAAGGAGATCTCTTGGCAGCTACAACCATAGAACGTTGCTGGTTAACCTGACACTTATGATTTTTTAATGGAAAACAGGATTATTAGTTTATATTATCTACGAGACGGTTGTTTATTGTTTCGTTCTGTGTCTACAAATCTCTCGTACACATACAATTTTATCACTCCACGGTTTACGTTACTTTATCCAAGGTCAACACAAAGAAACAAATGTGGTCTGATGATAACAGAACAGAAGGTGGAGCTGTCCTTTAATGCACTGCTGAGCTACATGCTCAGACCAAAAGGTCCAACAAACTTTTTCTGCCGATTGAAAAAAAAAAAAATCCAGGCGGTTGAGTAATGATTTTAATATACTTTATTTAAAAAGTACACCGTCTTAAAGTATTTAGATGGGCAAAGCTGAAAATGAGATTCACCGTGTTCTGCTGTCCGGTTGTGATGGGGTGTGATAACTGAATGGAGCTGTCACGGCGGCATGAGTTGTGGATTTCGAAGAATAATCTTGTTCGGAGATCGAAGAGTTTTTAACTCCTCCCCAACAGTTTAAAGTCATGAAATGCTGATGTTTAGACTACATTTCGTCTCTTCTATATTGCACCAATCACCTCAGTTCACAGTTTATTCAGGTGTGTAGCATGCCATGGAGTCAATGCAGTCAATGTCACCTGGAGATATAGACCATTAGAAGAGATAGCAGCATTGTTATGGGCCGGGAGGAGATGCCAAAGGCTCCGCCACATTCTCTGGCATTTTCCTAAAGAGGGCAAAAAAATAAATAAATATAAAAACAGCCTTCTAAATCTATAACAAACGCAAATATCATATACATACAGTATATACTGGCTCAGAGTTGAATAGGGGTCTACTAGGCAGGGGCGGATTAAGACTGCCATGGGCCCTACAAGTCTGGAATTCACTTTCTACATATGGTCCCAGCCTCTGGGAGAATAGAGGATGCTTTTTTTCAATGTGTGGTTTTAGAACATTTGGAGGCCCTTCAAAGGCTCTGAAATGGCTCTGGGTACATGTGTATTGAGACCCGGGACATAGGTTGAACGATTTTATAGGTAAAGGTCCTTCTCCTTATTTCTCTTATAAATTTGATGGGTGATTTGGGTGGTTATGGGCCCCCTAGAAGGCTTGGTACCATCCAAACCGTCTATATTATAATCCACTTCTACTACTAGGTAAGAAGGCCCACTATCACCATAAAGCCACTTCCTACGCCTGTCCAATTGTATGTAGAGTCCTGAGCTAAGATTGTTAGACACATAAGAATGATGCTTTTTTTTCTAAAATATGGGAGACCAAGGAGCCCATTTATTGTCCCAGCATAGTGGCCCTCTACAGTCTTCTGGTTCAGAGTAGGGGAGGACATACCATCAGTATAACCCTTACAGCTGCACAGGTGCTCACTAGTACGGAGGCCCAACCCTAAATCAACGTCCTACTGCCTATTGTGTTGTATAGGCCTGAGCTAAGACTATTAGAGTGACATAAGACTGGTGCCTATGATTGCAACTTACCTCTGGATGGAAACCGTGGCAAGATTCTGGTCGCCTCCTTATCTTCTGGGATTTTAAACGTTCACATTTGAGGGATTCGTTGTGTACAGTGGGGTTAAGGAAAAATAAATTTCAGTATGTAGGAAATATTACTACTTGATACATTATGGCCTGTAACGAATTAGAGGAATCATGGTCAAACTCCGCTTCATAGGTGGAAAAGTGAGGGAAAAATAGAAGGGGTTTGTGATGAACCAACTCAAAAAGTTGAGCAAACATAATTCAACTATTCATGCCAGTAACCAAAATAATCCGTAACCATCGTCCTATAATAAGGGAGTCAACATGAAAGGAAGAAATATTGTCATAGACTTATTGAGGTAGTTATGAGAAGGTGGAAAATGATGAATTTTGATGTCATCAAGACCAAGGTCATATGGATAGGATAGACCATAACTTTTTGTTTGATAGGACTCTAAGACCTTCCTCAATGCTTTAGTGTTGGGTCCCCTACTTCTTTTTAATCCAGGTTGATGGATCTATATCCATAAACAGAGCCACATACTGCGGTCTATGTTTTATTAAATTTACTGTAACTATGTCTATGTATGTAGCCTGAAGTGATAAAACTGAAATTATTACCTACAGATAATGATAAATGCACAATTAATCTGTGATCAGAATATTAAAGGAGTTGTCCACTGTTAGCATATAACAGCAAATAATTAACAGGTGCACATCTCGTTATATCCCTGGTCATGTGATGTCACACAGGTGCACATCTCGTTATATCCCTGGTCATGTGATGTCACACAGGTGCATGGCTTTTTACATCCTTGGTCATGTGATGTCACACAGGTAAACGGCTCATTGTATCCCTGGTCATGTGCTGCAACACAGGTGTACGGCTAGTGATATCCCAGGTCATGTGATGTCACACAGGTGCACGGCTCTATATACCCCTGGACATCTGATGTCACACAGGTGCATGGCTCGTTATATCAATGGTCATACAGGTGCACAGCTTGTAAGCGCTGAATTGCCCTGAATTTTTGGCACATGCGGGGCAATTGCGTCGGATTGTGGCTTGCATGTCAGGGGGTGTGGACGTCGGACAACCCGACTGATTCGGACAAACCGCGGAATTTAAAAAGCAAATTGTGTCGCAAGATCAGCAGTCACATGCACCGGAAAGAAGAAGGTGATCTCTGGTGGACCTCAGCGGGGGAAGCGACACATGCAGGAAATTGGACGAACGTCAGACATTCCGGATCGGCGCTGTCAACGGGACAGGTAAGTAAATGTGCCCCACTGTGTGTTAGAATGAGCTGTGCACCTGTGTGACATCACATTATCATGGACCGGTGATACTTCTACAGGAAATAAACAACGAAGCTTCCTGTTGCATGACAGCAAGACAACAGCAAGCAGAGATCTTGGAAACCATGCAGAATTGATTTAGAAAGTGTGTTGGAAAATTTTATACCTTTTCATTACACAAACGATATAAATTATTTGCTGGAATGTGCTTGAGGTGGACGCTCCTGATTGAGAAGGACTATCCTTGTAATCCTTCATCTTGTGACTATGCCAATTGTGAGTATCCTGTTTTTCTGTCCTAATCCTTCAAGTTAATATGTGATGGATGAAGCCGCAGTTACGTCACTGCACCAGCTCGGCTGATCTTCCAGATTTTACTGGTGGAGATTGAGGTTTTCGGGTATAAATACCTGTTACCCGGCCTAGACCTGCTCATAGTTGAACAGGCGAATCCACCGGTGGACCCATGAGAATTGTGGACCCCAGTCTCTTCTTGTAGGTGATAAACTTATACAGAAGATGTCAGTATATAAAGGCTCTTAAAGCAAAGGATATATCGTATTTCAATAGGCGCCATAGTGATGGGGGCCACATTGCTACAGCTGCAGACGTTGTCCACCACCACCATGAAGAGGTTACTGCTGGGGATTTGCTGAATTACAAAAGACCTGGAAAAAAAACACACAACTTAGAAGGAGTGAAAAAACTTATAGTAACTACAAAATGATCAGACAATAATATTTCACACTTTTATTGTTTTATTATCATTTGAATTTAGGATTATACTAATACAAGACAACGGATACATCCTGCAAAGGCATAATCACATGTATCCATTATTACAGGCAGGCCCGGGTTAAGATAGGGTCCTTGGGTTTGTACTTAAGTTGAATTTGTATGTAAGTTGGAACTGTATATTTTAAAAATTGTAGATCGAGTAAGAAAAAAACTTTTGTCCCATTGACAATTGGATTTTCACATTTTTTTGCTGATCAATAACAGACACCTTACAGCTGATCATTGCAGTCTGGGACTATAGTAAAGCATCCAGAGAGCTTCGCCAGAGGTCACAGTGTGCATAGGGGTCCGTCTGTAACTAGGGCTCGTCTGTAAGTCAGGTGCCCTTAAGTAGGGGACAGCCTGTATTCCTAATCAAAGATGGTTAATGACCCCAATAACTCATGAAACGAAAGAGAATGAGGTTAGAAGAAGCTCATTTTTTAGCTTGAAGTGACTGCAGATGGGGAGCAATAAGGTCTATACCACATGTCCGGCCAAGAAACACAGGACACATCTGCTGCTGTCACATCTTTAGTGAATGGCAGCCGCCCTTGTGTGAGTTTGCATACAGATATATGTCAGTGATAAGCACAAGGTACAGAGAACCATTATCACTAAACAAAATGTCATTGTACTCAACTCCTACCGCCCTGCAACACGTAAATATAACACTATGTGGTCCGATCTCTCTACCTGTGTCACCGCCGAGGGAACAATGGAATAGAGTTCCGCCCAAACAACAAAGGGATCCCAAGAGACCCAGAAGTGCTGCCTCTACGAGTTCAACTTGAGATACATCCTGTTTAGTGGATACCCCTGAAGCCTCCACTATCTTTACTTTGAAAGTTTTTATGTGTCATTTTCAATAAAAGTTTATTGAACAGAAATATAACACTATGTGGAATCTGCTCAGCTCCTCCTGCTCTGTAACATGCTGCCCTACATATATGACACTATTTACAACCTGCTCAGCTCCTCCTGCTCCATAACATGCTGCCTGCAGATAGAACACTATGTACAATCTGCTCATCTCCACCTCCTCTATAACATGCTGCCCTACATATATGACACTATTTACAATCTGTTCAGCTATTCCTGCTATATAACATGCTTCCTGCAGATAGGACAATATGTCCAATCACCTCAAGTTCTCCTGCTCTATAACATGCTGCCTGCAGATAGGACACTATGTACACTCTGCTCAGCT
>CM033649.1:78670052-78721091 GCA_019512145.1 Engystomops pustulosus
GGCAGATTACATGGGATGTAGTAAGGGAGCAGAGCATACCCTTTTCCAGATGTGTATCATATTATTTGTTACTGACTACTCACCCCTTCCCTTTCCTCTACTACCCCCAGCCCCACTATCTGTTCTCATGAGCATATTAACTACCCATGTAATAATGTAATAAGTCAGTACCTAAATAAGTCCTGTTATCATGCAGGAGTAGTAGCATTGTGAGCTAATATTACAGTAAAAAAGCTTGTTTCAGCTCCAAGTACCTTTTAATGGATGTAAATTATTCATAAATGATGTACTGTATAGAGTATTCTGTATCCCCAAAGACCTTGTACAACTGTAACTCAGCAAAACTAACAGCACATTAAACACAAAGACAATCCTCCCTCCATTTATTGAACAAAAAACCCTAGCAGACGGGTATCTTCTGAGGAATATCTATAAATGTATGACATTGGTAATCCCAAGGATTCAAATGTCTTCTAAATATGGCTCTAAAACAGATCAGATAAAGAACACGGTGTCGAAAATATAAGAGGGACATCACCCATAAAAAAGGCACCATTGATGTTACAATGTTACTGCCCGATTTGAAGGTTGCAATAATAGTTTTAAACTTAAATACAGAAAAAACTTAAACATATTTGGTAGCAAATTAAACAAATGCAGTATATACAAACAAAAATGGCAAAAAGGTTAAGTAAAAACATAACGGAGGATGGAATGAAGTTTTTGGATAAGGCGGTAGAGCTGACATGTTCAAGACTTACTGTTTAGTCCCTTGGTTTTTTTTGTACGAATAATCTTTTTGTGTAGGGTTTTATATTTTAATTATGTCTAACTGACTGCCAAGCCAAGAAAGATTGGGAATTCACAGTCCTGTCCAAATCTGGTTGAGGAATGATGTTTGAAGGAAATCTACCACCAGGATGGAGGATTGTAAACCAAGCACACTGACATACTGGTGTGTGCCCCTTCTTGCAGGATCTGCTCTTCTATTAGCTTTTTATGCCTTTGTTTTTACAAAAAAAAAGGCTTTTGAAATTATGGAAAAGAGCCTGATCGGGCTTCCAGCTCCATAGGTGTTAATGGAGCCTGAAGCCCCTAAAGCTCATTTGCAGCCTCATTTTAAGCCTTTTTTTTCTTTAAAGACAGGGCTTAAGAAGAGAAAATAAGAACATATCATGCAAGAGGGGGCGCACACCAGTATGTCAGTGTGCTTGGTTTACAATTATTCATCCTGGTGGTAGATGTCCTTTAACTGCCTGGTAACTACCTAAAAGGCTCAAAAAAAATCTTTGGAGAACAGACATAGGATTGAGATGACACCACAATGGGGTTCAGGACAGGTGCCTGGTTCCAGAGGTAGCAGTACAGAGAGGATAAAGGTTCAGGTACACAGGATTATGGACAGGTACAAGGTACACAGGGTTCCAGCTCAGGCTGAACAGCCATCCAGATCTGACAGGATACAGCGTCACACATCTGACAGGATACAGGGTTCCAGATCTGGAAGGATATAGGCTCAGGAACAGGTAACAGGGAGCAGGAGTATCACAGGCAACAGAAGAAATAATAACCATCCCTGAGTGAACTGAGCATTAGCAATTTATACAGACCCTGGATGCTACCCTCAGCAACTTGCATTGCTCAACAAACAGAACCAAGAGAAAGATACCACCAAGCGTTCCGGAGAACAGACACCCAGCTAATCCCAGGCAATCAACTTTACAAGACATCTAAGCAAAGACCTCTTACAAGTGTAGCTCTGGGAGAGCTCAATATGCTCAGAATTGAGCAGCCAGAATTCATACAGAGGATTGTAAAACACAGTTTGGCTATGGAGGTAAGACAACCTGAGGTCTGTAGAGGCAGTTGACAAGCACACATTGGGGCACATTTACTAAGGGTCCGAATGCCGTACTTTCGCCGGGTTTCCCAAATATTATCATTTTGCGCCAAATTTGCCCCAGGGTTTTTGGCGCATGCGATCGGATTGTGGCGCATGTGGAATGTTGAAAGGCCTCTATTTAGTGCCCTTTACATTGCTGGGTTTACATGTGGGGTGGTGTGGGAGCTGGTTAATTTTTATAAGAGACCTGAGCTTATTATAGAAGACTCTTACTATATACACAACTTTGTGCTCAAACAGTTTGATGCATTGTATGGCTGCCGTTTTGGTAATTAAAACTTTATTTATTCAACCGACAGACACCTTGCATAAAATGATATAATTTGGGGGCCATGGAGGATCAGTTGCTTTTGAAAAAAAAGGAACAGTTAATTATACAGGATGCTTTGACCTACAAATTGTATGATCTCAATGATGTAATGACTGGTTATCTGCCGAGGAAATAATAGGTTGTATTGTAAACACTGGTAATTATTAGTACATGCCGAATGAGGATAAGTGGACAGTGATTCCAGTGCATGGAGTGAAATTTTAAGTTGACTGTAATTTCCGACGTAAGTCAAGTGGTTTCAATTTTTTTTTCAGGTTTCTGCAAATTTTGAAAATGAATATTTAGCTGCTTATCGGGTTTATCCTACCACAAACACTTATTCCCTATCTACAAGTTACTGGGGGTCCAACTAGTAACACTTCCAACAATGGAGAGTACAGGGGGCCAAAAGATCCTATAAATTTGTACCTACAATTCATTTACTACATGATGGACACTGCATTCAATGGGACTTTTAGTCCCCCATTCTCCCCGTGGTCTGACCCAAGATTGTACCCAACAGGGCAATAAAGTGTAAGACCACGCTTGCCACCATTGTTTCAGACAAAGCTTTATAGGGTTTCAAATATCTTATGTAGTTCACGTAGAGGTTGAAAACCTGTTATACTTAAGGTTGGGAGCTTAATTTTTTATGGGATCAAGTCAACTAGCGTGATTGTCCTTTCTATTGCCCTGTGTGGGTGCATTCTTGTTGTGGCTCATCAATGATGATGACACCAGCAGCTCTTTGTCTCTGCGACTTTGTCTTAGAAGATGAGGAGACATTACCGTCCTATTTGTTATATTGTGTAAAAAATGTACTACTTTACACCTGGAGTTGTGTCTTCTTCTCCGTCCACAAAGATATCTTGACTTGCCACCAGGTTTGATCATCTACTTCATCTCCGCTAACCTTGTCTGAAGAATGGTTCTGGTCCAGTAACTTGAATAATTTTACTAGCAAAATGAAACTTTTCTATTCTTCCAAAAAGATTCACAGTTTGAAGAGACTCGTTGGGGCTCATTTACTAAGGGTCCGAACGCCGCACTTTCATTAGGTTTCCCGAATATTTCCGATTTGTGCCAAATTGCCCCGGGATTTTGGCACATGCGATTGGATTGTGGCGCATCGGCGCCGGCTTTCACGTGACAGAAATCGGGGGGCGTGGCCGTCGGACAACCTGACGGATTCGGAAAAAACACGGAATTTAAAAAAGAATTTGTGTTGCAAGAATAGCACTCACATACCCCGGGACGAAGAAGGTGAACTCCGGCGTACCTTGGTGCAGCAGCGAAACCTGCTGGATATCGGGTGCACGACCTTAGTGAATCCCGGCACACCCGAATCAGCGTCGGACAATGCGCCGCGGGATCGCGACTGGACCGGGTAAGTAAATGTGCCCCATTGACCGAGGTTGAGACCACGGGCTCACCAAATATGCATTTTTTATTACATAAGAAGCCCCTTTTAGCCAAGGAGACTTTATCCATTGACATTAGTTGGTGCAACCGCAGACCCCACTAAGCCTAATTACATATATATATGTATATACATCAGTATGGTTGCATCATCATCTATGACTGAGTGATCTTACTATCCCCATCAATGTTGGTTGACAAGATCTGATAAATTTAGTAACTCCCCTTTCCCTCAACAACAAAGCTGAGTCACCGAATATTAAGACTCTGTTCCCAAATGGTATGTTTAGTGCCTACCATGAAAAGCTCAGAATCTCTGCAGACTGTCTACACTTTTGTGAAAACAAGGATGAGACAGACTTGTCAGATTATTACACGTTCCTCTTTGAGGAGGATCAGAGGCCTAGCTCTGCCAGACTACTCGATTGACTATAGCCTACATGTAATATGGCATATGGATTACTGTAATACACGAGAGTACATATGCAAACTACTGAGCACATACTGCTTCAGGAATATTACCACTAAAATCTAAATCAATTTCACACTGATGTCGCCTCCTTTTACTTAAGATTTTGAAACATGAAAATATGACTTTTCAAACTGGAGACTTAAAGGGGGACTTTATAAGCAGCGCTGCATTCAGCTTCCTGCCGGCCGAGGTGGCCTGCCACGTACACCCAGGTGTGTGGGTGTCGGGCACGGACCGAAGCAATAGCAGTGCGGGACAACCGGAGAAGGCCGGGAGGTAAGTACATGTTTCTTTTTTTAAGCAGCCCCCTCCTGGCCACCTTTGTTTTATTTAAAGTCTTGGACAACCCCTTTAAATGATCACAGTTAATGCATGTAAAAATGTATTGAAAGTAAGCAAGTCATTACTGTGGGAGAAGTCTTCCTGTTCTGTAGAGATCTGTTCGAAGAAATCATCTCAAGCCGGATTATAATAATAAGATAACATGATTAATCTGTTCACAATCAGTGATGTCACTGATCTTCTCCCACCCCGTACTGTATGGACTCTGCACAGGCTGCAGAACATGTCCACAACGCTCTACCAAACAAGTCAATAAATCGCTAGACTACAAGTCTCTATGGTCGTGGCTACTGTTATCATTAGCCCAGGCAAGATGCCTTCTCCTATGATCATGTACATAGAATTCAGCATAATTTGTAGAATAGGAACATTCTACAATCTACATTTCTAAACTCAGATCACAAAATGATTGTTAAAATTTTCTCTTCAATAGTAAAAAGCAACAATGCAGGTAATACATTTCAAATGGGTTCCTCCGGGGGCGGTTCCTTCAGAGAGGGAGGTTCATTGTGATCAACTGTACTTTAGATTGGAAGAGTTATATTAATTAGTTAACCTTTGTGGACTAGTAGTCCGCAAGCGAGATAAATATAGTTGCCAGTGGTCAGTTGAACACCGGGAAACGGGAGAGAATAAGCTTAGATTACTGGACCTTTTCCTACAACCTGCATGGAGCCCCAGATATATTCTCTTACTAATGTTTTGCAACTGGAAACCTCTTTTAAAGAAAATTTACAATGTATGAAAATCGAGCATTACAAATCAGGGGCACTTACTCACTTCTTTATCACTTTACACTCTGTAAAGCCAGATCACAGAGGTGTTAGGAGCTTAAGGGCCATTAACATGATTTTAAAGGTTGATTTTAGAAGGAAGGAGTAAGTGCCACTGGTTTATCATGATGGATTTTGATGGTAGATTTTAGAAGTAGATATGTATCTTAAAGTAGATGGTCAGGGAGCAAAATTTGTACCTGGCCCCAATTATTTGGTCTATAATTATTTGGGTACATTTTCTTTGTTACAATTCTTTTGGAACCCATAGGCTCCTGGATGTAAGTGCATGATAAGATAATATAAGATCATTTGTAATCTCCTAAAAGGAAATTCATTTGTCACTTATTAAGAGCAACAAAACATATATTGCACATTCACTGCACCCATTTAAGTTTCACCACTGGAGCTAAGAGTCAATTTGCTTGCCCAAGGCACCTGTGTGACGTCACATGACCAGGGATATAATGAGTCGTGCAGCTGTATGACATTACATGACCAGGGATATAACAAGCCATGCAGCTGTGTGACATCACATGACCAGGGATATAACAAGCCGTGCACCTGTGTGACGTCACATGACCATGGATATAATGAACTGTGCACCTGTGTGATATCACATAACCAGGGATGAATGGCCGTGCACCTGTGTGACATCACATGACCAGGGATATAACAAGCTGTGTACCTGTGTGACATCACATGACCAGGGATATAATGAACTGTTCACATGTGTGATATCACATGACCAAGGATCGCTTTTTATCAGGACGTACACAGGATGTAATCAATAAAGCTTCCTGATGAATGACAGCAAGCAGAGATCTAGAAAACTGTACGGAATTAATAAATAAAGTATATTGGGAAATGGTATAATTTATCATAACATAACCAATGGACAACACCTTTACAACAAGTGGACAACACCTTTAAGACAAGTGGACAACACCTTTAAAATACCACTTATAGACTGTGAAAGGTCCATACTGTAAACCCTGAGAGTTACACCTGAGAGTGGAGTGTAAGTTTATAGGAGTTTCATCCTATTTGGTGTCAGTAATAAATTAGCCTAATTATGTCTGTATATTTTATAGAATCCACGTTACATAGAATTACGTTTATTGACCGACATTCACATTAACATTGATGGGAATATCACCAACTTTAATTAATTGCAAACAAATTAAATCATTGCTCATTTTTATCGGGAAACACAGGTCTCCCAGGACAAGTTGATCGTCCCGAGTTAATGAAAATTCACTTCTGAAGAGGAGATTTTCCAAGGCATCAAATTCATTAATTGGTTTTTAATCTTAATATGACCAGAGGATGAACAGAGATTATTACCAAGTGAGAGAAAACGGCAAATCTAATAATAAAGGGAAGATTAAAACAACATTACACTCTTTGCTATTGGAAAGATAATGGAAACAGGGAAAAAAATCTATAAAATGAAATGACTAATATTTACTGCTAATTTACTGGTTTATACTGGTTGGTTTTTTTTATTGTAGAGCTGCCCATACATGAGAGATAGATGTAAGATTAACCAGATGGAAGGGAGTGCAGGGGTCTGTTAAAGGGGTTGCCTGCTTTCACCAAATAATGCATATTGTTTATAAAAAACTAAAAGTTATGTAATTTTCTAATATACATTTGGTATCAATTTCCCGCTTTATTTTAGATCTGTGCTGGCTGTCATTCTAAAGGAAATTTCATTATTTACTTCCTGTGGATAAAAACTGGTCCCTAGTCACACAGGTGCACGGCTCATTATATACCAGGACGTGTGATGTCACACAGGTGCACGGCTCATGCTATACCAGGACATGTGATGTCACACAGGTGCACGGCTCATTATATACCAGGACGTGTGATGTCACACAAGTGCACGGCTCATTATATATCAGGACATGTGATGTCACACAGGTGTACGGCTCGTTATATCCCTGGACATGTGATGTCACACAGGTGCAAGGCTCGTTATATCCCTGGTAATGTGATGTCACACAGGTGCACGGCTCGTTATATCCCTGGACATGTGATGTCAGACAGGTGCAAGGCTGGTTATATCCCCGGTCATATGATGTCACACAGGTGCACGGCTCATTATATACCAGGACATGTGATGTCACACAGGTGCGGGATGGGGGTCAACTCCTGATTTTCAAGACACCAATATCTAGGTCTTCAAGGACCAATATCTATCGTGTATTTGTCACATACTCTGAGACATACATATGAGAATACCCCCTCAATTTTTGAATTTCACTCTTTGATCTGAATCTAAAAATATAAAAATAGGCTCAAATTGAGTCAAAAGTAGAAAAGTTGTCAGTTTTATTGTTAGAGACAAGCCGGATATTTCTATACAGATGAAAAGTTGAGTTTTCCATCACTGATTACTTGGAGCGAGAAGGTAGATCGCCGGAGACATTGCCAAGTTATGATTGAGTAAGAACATTGAAGGTCACACGCTGCCGCCTATAAAGATTCATTAAGTATGAAACCTAATGGAAGTCATGTGACCCCGCAGATAACTTTATTTCTTGGTGTGTTACATTTGTTTTCTGTTTCTTGTTAAAGGGAACCTGTCACCTACTTTTTTCCCCACTAAGTTAAGCAGCCCCTCAGGTAGGGGATGAAATGTCCTTTCTAGAATTCCCTCTTGTATGTGAAATCACACCAATTTAAGTAAAAAAAATTCTCCTCCAAAGTCATGTGAAAACGAGAGAGGCTGAGAGATTGGAGGGAAATTGGAGGGGAGCATCCATTAAGACCCCCATCTTGGGCTCTACAGCAGTTGTCGGGAATGCAAGATGCAGATAAATTCCATGGGGGAGATTAATCTTTAGACTGGCTGACTGCGACAGTTCTATGGGGGTTATTTATCATTAGCCGGCTCCTTGGGACAGTTCTATGTGTATATTTGGAGCTCCTCTGCGCAACAGATTCATAACAGGCACCTTGACCCTTTAATAAACATTCTGCATGGGTTTTTTCTTTAAGTCCCAACAAGTCTCAAAATGCAGAAAAAGCCTCAGCACATCCACCAGCAGGGGACTGGAGTAACTATGAGACTTTTTATGAGACTTTTTGCCCAAGTCTCAAATCATGAATCTGGCTTTGCACGGTGCTGGTCTCATAAAGTATTATTTATTATGTTATTAGCGCACACAGATTACGCAGCGCTGCACAGAGCTTGCCAAATCCGTCTTTTTTCTTCATCTACAAAATGACCTGCACTACAATATTAGACCACCATGAGCTGACATTTTTCACAGTAGAGTCATCTTGTTTGTTCCATATTGGTGGGTAAACATGTTCATTTGTGTCCCCTCACAATGAGAGCCACCAATAATAAGCCACCGATGTTCATTCGCAGGTTTTTGCGCAAAACTGACCCATTCTAGTTTTGAAAGGTGATGCTGCTGCCCGCCGGATACATCATGCTTAAGCCTTTTGATGTATCCGGTGGGACAGCCGGCACAATAGAGGCTGTGCCCCACTCTGTCCCACTGGATACATCAAAAGGCTTAAGCATGATGTATCCGGTGGGACAGCGGGGGTGCAGCATTTATTGTGCCGGCGTATAATAAACAACCCCCTCTATGTAATCTGTAACCTCAGGGAGCTTCTGTCCATCATGCTGGCAATACAGAATTCAGCGGATTCGGAAGGAAAGAGAAAGGATGAGAAGAACCAGAGTAAGTGGAGAAAGAAGCACTTTGATATGATAAGACATATTACAAAGTTTCCTGTAGACACTTGTACTTTTGATTTATGCAAAGTTCGTTGAAAAGTTAGTGATTTTTCCCTACGAATACATGTATTCCAAAATGTTACATTCCCGCTTCTACCTATTTATTGTGAACCCATATTTCATCTTCAAGAACCGCGGCGCCTTATTTCTTGCAAAATGAGTGCCTGATGGGATTCTTATTTATACTTGACTTTTCAATAAATGACTTGAAAAATAGATGGAAAATTGGAACAAATAAGTTACCTGTTGTCCCTGGAGAGAAAAATTGTTTGCTTTGCCTGGAACAGACACTCCAGCGACTCTCATTTGCAGGTCTTCTATCTATAGCCGCCTCAACCCAGCCAGAAAGTGCTAGGATTCAATGAGCTGTAGGCTGCCAATTTGCATTGTTATGAAGCCTCTGCAGCCTGATATTTAACCTGAACATCACATTGTCATGTGAGCATGGAAATGAATTGTAAAAGCCACTGATCTGATATGCTTGACTGATGATCTTCAGGCTGCAGTCGCTAGATATCAGCTGCTATCGCTCCGGCTGTCTGTGTGAGAGACTCCATTGTAACGTTGTTGTAAGTGACACATTATGTAGCATCGAGAGGCGGCTGCAGTTTCATTCAGAGAGGAGTCAAATAAATTTATTGGAAGCGTCAGGTTAATTAATTGCAAAAAATTGAAATGAGAGGTGACATAAGGAAGAAAAATCATAGGAACAAAGATTCTAATTTACTAACTGATTTATATTTCCATGGGAGACATTTATCAGGAGTAGAGATCCGAACTTCCTGTTCAGGTTCAGATGCACCTCACACGACCCGGACATATTGCCAAATTAGTGTCCTTAGTTACCAGCCGTGGTTATGATTGGCAAGGAGCATCCCTATGGCTCATCACAGCAATGGCTAGTTGCTAGGGGCATACATTTGCCAGATTGACTGTTTGGCAACCGGTTCCTGAACCCAAACAGGAAGTATATACCAGTTTTCTGGAGTACAAGTCCTGAAATAATCGCAATTACTAGTGAAGTGCCATTGATTACGATTATTTCCTCCATCACCCCATCTTCAAGCCAAATGGGCATGGGGGGCTGTGAAGGGGACTTGGTTGGTGGCAGCGACGGAGCCTGCAAAGTCGATAGAGTCTGAAAACTTTCTTGACTGAAAGTTTATAAGTTACGGTGCAGCGCTTGGCATAGAATTGTCTCTGTGCAGCCCAGCAGCCAGATCCTTCAACAAAGAAGTTCTTAGGGACAAGGTTACTTGGAGTCCACGTAATATAGTCAGTCATGGCCATGTCATATGGGTTGGGATCTCACAAATGATAAATGAAAAAGTATGTGAGGCTAAAAGACTTAAAAAAATCTGCCCAAACATGACACACAAGAGCTGATGGTTATATAAGGTTCTTTGTATGGTGCTGTGGGGCCCAGAACTAGGAGCATTAGGGGGCCCATGAGATATCTCTCCCCAATATTAGGGGATCATGACTATAAAATTACATCATAGTAATGGGGCCCGGTAAAGGTTCTACTTTGAGGCCCAGTAGCTTATAGTTACTCCTCGGGTGCTACAGAATGTAGAGATAACAGAATTTTCCACCTTGTCCACAGATTTCATGGGTTGTCTTGGATCACACATTTTTGGAGTACTGGGCCCGGGTTGTGTAAAAATAAGAAAGAACTTATACTTTCCTCTCTTTGTGCTTCAGTCCTGCACTGTTACTCAAGTCAATACAGGCTTCAGACGGAGGCATGACTTTACTCTAGAGTCTCTAAAGGACATCTCGGACTGTAGGCACTGTGCTAGACCAGAGTGCCGTAAGAATTAAGTCCTTTCTTTTTTTTTACACCACCTGGGCCAAAACATAAAATAAAATGTATGAACCCAGATAACACCTTTAAGGTACAACTTGGCTAGGTTTCTAATTTCCTACCTCACTCCTTGGATTTGTTACCTGTAGTAGTAGTTCTCTCTCTACGGGGTTTGAGCCTTTTGTCAATGCACTCTGGTGCCTACAGTAAATAATTGCCCCTAGACCTCTGACTTCTAACTTGTCAAATCCATTTCATGGTATAAATTCTTAGTCTGATTCTGTCTTCAATACTATTCCTTCTGTATGACCTCCACCAATCAACGAGTGCAGTGACCAACTTAAGGTAAATTTAACATAGTAAGTGGTTGACCCTTAAAGGGCCACCTATGTTATATTTACCCTGATAAACCTTCCTGGAAGCTGCTGGGAGCCTACAGAAGTGGGAGGTCACGTGATCCCACTATCCAGGAGAATTCAGGACTAACTGTTAGGTCCCATTTCTATTATTATGAGTAAATGGAGGGGGGGGGGGGTAAGGACAGTAATGACTGCACATCCCCTCGTCTGCTGGAAGCCAACAGAGACACAACCTAACAGGAAGTCCTGAATTCTGCTGGCTGGTGTCCCGTCTCTCCAGGAGCTTCCCTGCGGCTCCAAGGAAAGTTTAGTAGGGTAAGTACAATATGGGTGACCCTATTAGGTTCACCCACTTAATCTGTTAAACTTTCTTAAGAGGAATCCTTAGACTAGTCTTAGACCAGTGCCAAATCCATACATGTTATAGGATCTACTTCTTTGGTGAGAAACAGAATTTTTTTTAATACAGGCGGTCCCCGA
The DNA here is from genome assembly GCA_019512145.1 of Engystomops pustulosus. Taxonomy (NCBI): domain Eukaryota; kingdom Metazoa; phylum Chordata; class Amphibia; order Anura; family Leptodactylidae; genus Engystomops; species Engystomops pustulosus. The sequence continues at coordinate 78,681,681 of CM033649.1, forward strand.
CTTAAGAACACCTAACTTACATACGACCCCTAGTTACAAACAGACCTCTGGATGTTGGTAATTTGCTGTACTTTAGCCTTAGGTTACAATAAACAGCTATAATAGTTATTAAAGGTGTCTGAAATCAAGCCTTATTGTTAATCCTGGTTCTTACGACAGGCCAACATTATTAGAATCCAAAATCCCAAAATTTGGCTGGGGTAGCAATTATAAAATATACAGTTCCGACTTACATACAAATTAAACTTAGGAACAAACCTATAGAACCTTCTACGTAGCCCGGAGACTGCCTGTAATGATAAAGCTATATAATTGTTAATAATTATAATTAAATCGAGAAGACTTTTCAGTACAGGCAGTCCCCAGGTTACATACAAGATAGGATCTGTAGGTTTGTTCTTAAGTTGAGTTTGTATGTAAGTCGGAACTGTATATTTTATCATTGTAATCCCAGCCAGAACTCTTTTGGTCTCTGTGACAATTGGATTTTAAAAATGTTGGGTTGTCATAAGAATCAATATTAACACTAAAGCTTCATTACAGACACCTGTGATAACTGTTATAGCTGATCATTGTAGCCTAGGACTAAAGTACAATAAATTACCAATATCCAGAGGTCCGTTTGTAACTAGGGGTCATATGTAAGTCGAGTGTTCTTAAGTAGGGGACTGCCTGTAGTTCTCTTTATAGAATCAAAACCTTTAAGGGATCAGTTTACTATCATGTACAGATTCCAGATTGAAAAATGCAAGATTTCTAACAATTTTTAATGACAATACAATTTAGGAAAAACAAGCATAACAAGCATAAAATACTATAAAAATAACAGAACATTACAAAATTTGTAATAAAAAACTGGACCTCACACCTTAACCCATTATGAAAAAAATTATTAAAACCCTCTACATACAGAAAAAACGTCAAGATGATACAAAAGAGGCCATCATAACCAGCAGTGGCGTACCGACCGCGGTCCCATAGGCTCCTGGAGAAGTGATGATAAGATAATATTAAGATCATTTGTAATCTCCTAAACTGGGAATCATTTGTCACTCGCTATTGAAAGCAACAAAAATCTATGCACATTACACTGCACCCATTTAAGTTTCACCACTGAAGCTTAGAGTCCATTGCTGCGGCCAAGGCCAATGCACTGGTGACGTCACATGCAGGGCTATAATCGAGTCGTGTAGCTGTAGTTCATTACATGACCATGGATATAAACAAGCCACAGCTGTTATGACATTACATGAGCAGGGATAAAAAAGCACGTGCCACCTGTGACTGACGTCAATGACAGGATATAATGAACTGTGCACCTGTTGTGATATCACATAACCAGGGATAAAGGCCGTGCACCATGTGTGACATCACATGAACCAGGGATAACTTGTCATGGTAACAAATGCCCAGGGATAACAGCTGTTGTGAACATGACCGGTTTTACAGTTCTGTGACATCACCAGCCCAGGGATATAATGAACTGTTCACATGTGTGATATCACATGACCAGGGATCGCTTTATCAGGACGTACACAGGAGTAATCAATAAAGCTTCCTGATTGAATGACAGCAAGCAAGAAGATCTAGAAACTGTACGGAATTAATAAAATAAAGATATTGGAAGAAAGGGTCTAATATGTCATAACATAACCAATGGACACAACACCTTTGCGCTGACAAGTGGACAACACCCTTTACGACAAGTGCGACAACACCTTTAAATACCCTTATAGACGGGAAAGGACAATAACTGTAAACTGAAGACACCTAGAGTGGGGAAGTTATAGGAGTGTCATCCTGTTTGTGTCAGTATAAATAGGCCTAATTAGTTGTATTATTTTATAGAATCCACGTTAATAGAATTACGTTATTGACCGACATTCACATTAACATGATGGGAATATCACCAACTTAATGTAATTGAAAACAAATTAAATCATTGCTCGCCCCCTTTTATCGGGAAAACACAGTGTATCCAGACAAGTTGATCGTCCCGATATGAAAATTCATTCTGAGAAGATAGAGATTTTCCAAGGCCATCAAATTCATGATTGGTGTTAAATCTATAATGACAGAGGATGAACAGAGATTATTACAAGTGAGGAGAAAACGGCAATATTAATATAAAGAAGATTTAAATAACAACATTACACTCTTGCTTAGATAGGAAAGATAATGGTAAACAGGGGAAAAAATCTATAAAGAAATGAACTAATATTTATGCTAAATTTACTGGTTTATTATGGTTGGTTTTTTTATTGTAGAGCTGACATCCATACATGAGAGAAATGTAGAGTAACAGATGGAAAGGGGGTGCAGGGGTCTGTTAAGGGGTTGCGCTTTCACCCAAATAATGCATACTTTTATAAAAAACAAAAGTTAGTAATTTTTCTAATATACATTGGTATCAAATTTCCCGCTTTATTTAGATCTGAGGATCTGCTGTTCTTCAAAGGAAATTCATTAGATTACTTCTGTGGATAAAAAACTGGTCCCTAGTCATTTGGATGTCACACAGTGTGCAACGGCTCATTATATACCAGAACCAAAGACGGTGATGTCACACAAGGTGCACGCTCATGCTATACCAGGACATGTGTTTGGCACACAGGTGCCGGTCATTATATCCAGGACGGGATGGCACACAGGTGCACGGCTCATGCTATACCAGGAATTGTGATGTCACACAGGTTGGCAGGTCATTATATACCAGGACGGTGAGTAACCACAAGTGACACGGCCTATAATCAGGGACATGTGATGTAAACAGGGTACGGATCGTTATATACCCTGGATATGTGACTTCCCACAGGTGCAACGGCTCGTAATCCCTGGTAATGTGATGTTCCCACAGAGTGCACGGCTCGTTTATATCCTGGACATGTGATGTCACACAGGTGCAAGGCTGGTTTGATCCCGGGTTCATACGAGTAACACAGTGGCACGGGCTATTATATATACCAGGACAGTGATGTCACACAGGTTGACTGCTCGGTAGATCCGGCCCATGTGGAGTCCACAGGTGACATGGCTCGTTATATCCTGGGTCATGTGATATCACACAGGTGAAAATGGAGACAATTCAATAATGCTGAGCTGTCAGTCCCACTGCTCAAGACAGACAACTGGGCCCTCAAAGACAAAACACACACCATGCACCTGTGTGACATGAACATGACCAGAAATATAACAAGCCGTGCACATGTGTGACCATGGTCAGATCTATGTCAACTAGAAGTAAACATAGAAACTTTCTATAGAAGGACAGCAAGCAGAGATGGGAATACTCCTTTAAGAAGCTAAGTTAAAAGGGTTTTAGCAGTAAAAAAGTGGACAGGGGACTTTTTAAGACATCAGTTGATGGTTCCGTAAATACCGGAGAAGTAGGCTGCGGGATGGGGGTCAACTCCTGATTTTCAAGACAACATATCTAGGATCTTCAAGGAACCAAATATCTACGTGTATGTCACTTACTCCTGAGACCTACAATCATGAGAAACACCCTAAGTTTTGAATTTCATCTTTGATCTGAAATCTAAAATAATAAAATAGGCTCAAATGGTCAAAAGTAGAAAGTGTTCAGTTTTATTGGTTAGAGACAAGCCGGATATTGTACACAGATGAAAGTTGAGTTTTCATAGCTGATTACTTGGAGCAGAAGGTAGTCGCCGGAGACATGGCACGTATGATGAGGTGAAACTTGACGGTCACACCTGCCCCTATAAAGATTCATTAAGTATGAAAACCTAAGAAGTCATGTGAACCCGGCAGAGATAACTGTATTTTCTGGTGTGTTACATTTGGTTTTCGGTGTTCTTGTTAAAGGGAAACTGTCACCTACTTTTTCCCACTAAGTTAAGCAAGCACCCTCAGGTAGGGGATAAAAATGTCCTTTCTAGAATTCCCTCTTGTATTGAAATCACACCAATAAGTAAAAAAATAATTCTCCTCCAAAGTCATGTGAAAAACGATGAGAGGTGAGAGATTGAGGAGATGACCTCACTCTTGGGCTCTTCCAGCAGTTGTCGGGAATGCAGAGACAGATTAATTCCATGGCGGGAGATGGAATCATTAGACTGGGACTGCGACAGTTTCCATGGGGGTTATTATCATTAGCCGGCTCCTGGAACAGTACCATGGGGATTTTTATATTAGCCGGCTCCTTGGGACAGTTCTATGTGTATTTTTGGAGCTCACTCTGACGCCAACGAGATCATACAGGGCACCTGACCCTTGTAATAAACATTCTTATTGGTCATTTTCTGTTGGCGTTTTCTTTAAGTCCAAAAAGTCTCAAAATGCAGAAAAAGTTCAGCAGTAACTATGAGACTTTTATGATACTTTTGTTTCTCAAAATCTGAATCTGGCTTGCACGGTGGGTCTCAAAGTATTATTTATTATGTTATTAGCGCACACAGATACAGCAGCTGCACAGAGTCTTGGCCAAATCACGTCCTTTATTCTTCATCTACAAAATGACCTGCACTACATATTACCCCATGAGCTGTCATTTTTCACAGGAGAGTCATCTTGTTTGTTCCATATTGGTGGGTGGGGAAACATCTCATTTGTGTCCATCACAATGAGAGCCACCAAGTAATAAGCCACCGATGTTCTTCAGCAGGTTTGCGCAAAACTGACCCATCTAGTTTTGCCAGGTGATGCTGATGCCCGCTGGAACATCAATGCTAAGCCTTTTGATGTATCCAGTGGGACAAACCGGACCACCGCTTGCGCCCCCCTCTGTCCAATGGATACATCAAAAGTTAAGCATGATGTATCGGTGGCGACAGCGGGGGTGCGCATTTATTGTGACCGGCGTATACATAAACAACCCCTCTATGTAACTGTAACCTCAGGGAGCTTCTGTCATCATGCATCGGCAATACAGAATTGCGGATTCGGAAGGAAGAGAAAGGATGAGAAGAACCAGAGTTAAGTGGAGAAAGAAGCACGTTGATTGATAAGACATATTACAAAGTTTCCTGTAAACTTGTAACTTTTGATTATGCAAAGTCGTTGAAGGAAAAAGTTAGTGATTTTTCCCTACGAATCATGATTGCAAAATAGTTACATTCCCGTCTTCACCTATTTATTGTGAACCCTATTTCATCTTCAAGACACGCGGCGCCTTTATTTCTTGTAAAATGAGATGCCTGATGGGATTCTATTTATATTGACTTTCAATAAGGACTTGAAAAATAGAGGAAAATTGAGAACAAATAAGTTACCTGTTGTCCCTGGAGAGAACAAAATGGTTTGCTTTAGCTGGTGGCAGACACTCCAGCGACTCTCAGTTTTGCAGGTCTTCTATCTATAGCGCCTGGAACCCAGCCGAAAAGTGCTAGGATTTCAATGAGCCGTAGGGCTGCCAATTTGCCATTGTTATGAAGGCATCTGCAGCGATATTTAACTGAACATCAATTGTCATGTGAGCAGGGAAATGAATGTGTAAGAAGCATGATCTGATAGCGTGACTGATGATCTTCAGTCGGCAGTCGCTAAGATATCAGTGCTATCGCATCGGTGTTCTGTGTGAGAGACTCATTGTAAACGTTGTTGTAAGTGACAATTATGTAGCATCGAGATGTTTTTCCGGCTACAAGTTTCTGAGAGAGGAGTCAAATTAAATTATTGGAAGCGTCAGGTAATATTGCAAAAATATTAAATGAGAGGTGACATAGGAGAAAAATCATAGAACAAAGATTTAATGTACTAACTGATTTATATTCATGGGAAGACATGTACAGAGGAGTAGAGATCCGAAACTCCTGTTCGAAAGTTCGGATGCACCTCACACGACACCGACATATGCCCAGAATCGTGTCCCTAGTACGAGACATGTTATGATTGGCAAGGAGCATCCCTATGGCTATCACAGCGATGGCTAGTAGTAGGGGCGGATACATTGCCAGATTGGACGTTTGTTTGGCAAACCGGTTCTGAACCCAAACAGGAAGTAATTACCAGTTTTCTGGAGTACCAAGTCTGAAATAATCGCAAATTTACTAGTGAAGTGCCATTGATTACGATATTTCCTCCATCACCCCATCTTCAAGCCAAAGGGGCATGAGGGGGCTGTGAAGGGACTGGGGTGGGCAGCGACGGAGGCGCAAAGTCGATAGAGTTTGAAAACTTTCATGACTGAAAGTTTTAAGTTACGGTGCAGCGGTCTTGTGCTCTGAATTGTACTCTGAGGGGCAGCCCAGCAAGACAGTACCAACAAAAATCTTAGGATAAGGTATTGGAGTCCAGAATATAGTTTTTTTTCAGGGTTTTTTTGGCCTGGCGTATTGGGTGGGGATCTCACAAAAATGTAAAGTGAAAATGTAGTGCGTGAGGCTAAGACTTCAACAAATTGCCCAAACATGACACACAAGAGCTGAGGGTTATATCAGGTTCTTGTATGGTGTGTGGGGCCCAGAAACTAGGAGCATTAGGGGGCCCATAGATATCTTCCCCAATATTAGGCGGATCATGACTATAAAATTACATCATAGTAAGGGGGCCCGGTAAAGGTTTCTACTTTGAGGGCACAGTAGATTATAGTTAACTCACTCGAGTGCTACAGAATGCTAGAGATAACAGGAATTTCAGCCTTGTCCACAGATTGTCAGGTTGTCTGGGATCACAATTTTTGAAGTACTGGGCACGGGTTGTGTAAAAATAAGAAAGAACTTATACTTTCCTCTCTGTGGCTTCGTACTGCACGGCGCCTATGTTAACTCAATTAATACCAGGCTTCACGGGGCATGACTTATACTCTAGAGTTCTAAAGGACATCCGGACGTCGCACTTGTGCTAGAACCAGAGTGCCGTAAGAAGTTAAGCTGTCTTTTTTTTTTACACACCACTCGGGCCAAAACATAAAATAAAAGAGTATGAACCCAGATAACATCTTTAAGGTACAACTTGGCTAGGTTTCTAATTTCCTACCTAACACTTGGATTTGTACCTGTAGTAGTAGTTCTCTCTACGCGGGTTTGAGCCTTTGTCAATGCACTCTGGTGCACAGTAATATGCCCCTAGACCTCTGACTTCTAATGTCAAACCATTCATGGTATAATCTTAGTTGATTTGTCTTCAATACTATTCACTCGTTGACCTCCACCAAATCAACGAGTGCGCGTGACCAAACTTAAGGTAAAATTTAACATAGGTAATGGGACTTATAGGGACACCTATGTTATATTTCACTGATAAACCTTCCTGGAAGCGTGCTGGGGGCCTACAGAGGAAGTGGCAGGTCACGTGATCGCACATCCAGTAGAATTCTGGACTAATGTTTAGGTCCCAATTTTACGGTCAAGTGGATGTCGAGGGGCCTGCAATTATTGAAGTAGAATAAAGGGGGTAAGGACAAGTAATGATGCCACTCCACCTCGTCTAGTGGAAGCAACAGAGACCAACCTAACAGGAAGGTCTAATTCGCTGGCTGGTGGTCCCGTTCATCCAGGAGCTTCCCTGCGGCTCACAGGAAAAGTTTGTAGGGTAAGTACAATATGGTGACCCTATAGGTTCACCCACTTAATCTGTTAAACTTTTTAAGGGAATCCTTAGACTAGGTCTAGACCAGTGCAAAATCCATACATGTTATAGGTATACTGTGGTGAGAGAAACAGAAATTTTTTTGTAATACAAGTCAGTCCCGGACTTAAGAACTCCTGACTTACAACGACCCATAGTTACAAAAAGACTTTGGAGGTGTGGTAATTTGCCGTACTTAGCCTTGGCTACAATAAAACAGCTTGTTGTAACGGTTATGAAAGGTGTCTGCAAATTTAAGGGTCTTATTGTAATCCTGGTTCTTTCAGCAATCAACATTATAACATCCAAAATCTCCAAAATTTGGCTGGGGGTAACAATTATAAAAATATACAGTTCCGAACTTATATTACAAATTCAAACTTAAGAACAAACCTATAGAACCTTCTACATAACCCGGAGGACTGCCTGTAAGATAATGTAATAATGATAACATAATAATAATATAATAACGGGGATGATTTTCAGTAGGGCTCTTATAAATCCAAAACCTTTAAGGGTATCAGTTTACTTGATAGGTGCGATTCCAGATTGAAAAAGCCAAGATTTCTAACAATTTTTAATGACAATACATTTAAGGAAAAAAAATAACAAGCATAAATGCTATAAAAATAAACAGAACATTACAAAATATTTGTAATAAAAAACTGGACTCACACCTAACCCATTATGAAAAAATTATTAAAACCCTCTACATACAGAAAAAACATCAAGATGATACAAAGTAGTCCATCATAACCAGCCATACCCCATATAGTGTATATTCTTCCATGATAAAATATGCAGCAACTGGAAAATGATACATCTTCTGATATTTGAAAAATCCATAAATCGCGTCTAACATAAAACCATTTGATAATAAGACATGTGGCTGTTTGCTTTGCTTATGAATTTCTATCCTGAAGTTACTTATTCCTTCCTGGCAGCCGAAATCCAGGTATCTGGGGATTACTTCATCTATCAGGAGCCGGAAGATATTTTACTGCTGATAGATCCTGGAATGTTCATTCATCTGAACTAGTTTTAGCTTCTATTTAAATCACCTGACATTTTGTACACGTAGTGTAGCATTGTAATACTACGGGAATATCGGAAAGAGAATCTGCAGGCAGCATGTTATAGAGCAGGAGGAGCTGAGCAGATTGTACATAGTGTCCTATCTACAGGCAGTATGTTATAGAGCAGGAGGAGCTGAGCAGGTTGTACATAGGGTCCTATCTGCAGTCAGCATGTTATAGAGCAGGAGGAGCTGAGCAGGTTGTACATAGGGTCCTATCTGCAGGCAGCATGTTATAGAGCAGGAGGATCTGAGCAGATTGTACATAGTGTCCTATTTGCAGGCAGAATGTTATAGAGCAGGAGAAGCCACAAACCGCAGGTGGACGTAGTTGGGGAGCCGTGGCACCTCGAGCTTCGCACGCGACAGAAACGACGGGGGGTGTGAGGTCGCATAACCTCGTACTGGAGTTTGCTGGACAACACGTTCAAGATTAAAACGTACTACGCCCCACCCGCTGTCACATCCTTATGAGAGAAGCGAGCTTCTAAATGCTCGGACTGGTGGCGGTCGGTATGCAGCAGACAACTTTCCTCCCGAGCTACGGGGCTCGTCTGAAACCGAGCCCCATTGAATCATGGGACGACTCGATGCATTTTCTAAGGGACCAAGCTCCACTGCACGCAATGGACAGAATACTAGCAGGATCAAATCATTTCATGGATGCGCTTTTCCGAGATGCGGCATGAACGCTATAGGACCAGTCAAGGGGGGCCCAAAGCAGACGGTGGGGCAACATGCAGGGCTCATGACACAGAGGACCAAGGGAGGCGAGATTAGCACGCGCTAAAACACAGACGGCAAATGAAGAGCTTTATCCAGGACCCTGAAACTAGGGGGATGGGCAGGCGAGTGGTCCGCAATTGGACAGGACAGGCGGCGAGGCGAATGAGTGGGTATGGGTGGCCAGACAGACCCCAACTGGACGCAGGGGCTCCCGTCACCAACGGGGGCTGTCGAAGAGCCGCGTCGAAGCGTTCCGAGGTAACAAAAGGGGACAGTATATTGGAGCTTCGAGACACACAGCGCATGCGTGGCATAACAAGACAGACCTGACCATAAGTCACCATATCGTGACGGGGTGAAACACACCATACATATTATACAATAACGCATTCAGAAAGAAGTGAAGTCTGGAACTTGTCGGGCGGAATATTTTTCCACTCATTACGCCATAGGCCATATGGGGAGTCTGTTACCGGCCTGTAGCAGATGGGGCCAAAGTTGAGTCAGGGACAGCCGGTGGGTCGGGGTAGAAGCTTGCAGCCGCCCACCGGCTGCCCGGGCGGACAATCCAACACCAATAGCGGGAGCCTTGTGGTGGTTCCGCTGAGATGAGGGGTGGCACAGGTGGGAGGGGGTTCGGGGTTGAGGTGCCGCCCAGGAGACGAACACATACAAATGACGGCGAAGCGGCATAAGGAGGGGATGGGGGGGTGAGAGTACTACCAAGAGTGTACCAGCGGGCTCACCCCGATCTTAAGAAACCCTCGACACAGTACAGACTGACCCCAGTTCAAACTGGGACCGGTGGTATTGGGGATCGCACAGGACCAAGAGCCGGAAGGACTAGCAATAACTGTGTTACAGCGACTAGACATAGAGGGGCAGGCAATAAGTTGTAGTGGTGATAGCCGGGGGCTGTATGAACGACAACCCAACAGGGGGAAAAGCCAAGGGCAAGAGCCAAAAAATGCTGGCGGTGTGTTACAAAGAGAAAAGGACGTTCCGACGGACCAGAAAAAAGTACAGATGCAACGTACGAACAACCGACACAGACCCCGATCCGTGTAGCGCACCCCCGGGAACGGGCCGTGCTTTATAGGATATATTGTGTCCATCCGCTCTACCCATACGTCTAATGACTATTGAGGAATGCAGGAAGGGCACAACCACAGAACGATCCGTTTGTCGCTCCGCAAAGAACTTCGGATAGCGCACCGAGCAAGGAGGCTGAGAGCACCCCAGCGCTGGGGGGGGCACGGTGGCGAGCGATGTGTTGACAGGGGTGGCATCCGAGGGAGGAAAGTTGGTCACAACAGCTGAAAAGGGAACGCAAATAATCTCTGTGAGTGCTATACAGAGCCGGGCGGGGGGAGGGGAGCCGCGACTAGTTGGTTAGCGGGCGCAACCCAGGGGTAAAAACCTTCACTGGGGTGGGTGCGAGGGGGGGATAATGGTAAAGGTGGTTCGGGGGGGGGAGAAAAGGTACGGTGTCCGATCATCTAACGCTGATCGTAAAAGCTCCCAAGCACACACCTTACGCGTAAATTCAAGACATGCGGGCACAGAGAACGAAAGCAGACAAGGCCGAGAATTGGGGGAAGTGGGGGTGGGTCCATACAAAGTAAGGGGTCCGCAATAGTGGTAGACAACTGCTAGGGGGGTGAGTGAGCGTGGCTATGGGACAGCGGGACGGAAGACAAAAGAGGAGGATGTCGTAACACAAGGAGCTGTGAGGGAAAGTAGTCAGGAGTTACAGGAAGTGGATGGCTAGAGGCCGAAGGACCAACAAACACGTCAGTGGCCTCGGAGCTACGGAAAGCAGGACACAGGGGATGGGGGGAGGAAGAGGCGGCGGGTTATGTAATTTGCCAAATAGAGTGTGGGGGGGGGGGCGCAATGGCTGTTTTTTCAGAACATCAACTCATTGTATGTCGCCAATACACTCCATGGACTGCATCCCTGACTACGAGACATGGTTCAGCACAATGAGATTCTCAGGTCTATCGCCATGGCATCACTATGCTCTAAGTAACAGGGGGGAGCTTCAGACATGTTACATGGGGGGAGTCCTTTGAACGAAGGGCCCTATCTAGCGGCGTGGCCGCCGGTAACCGCGTACTTATTCTGCGCTGCTTGGCGTCGATTTCGGTTCCTTGTCTCGCATCACTACTTGCCCGGGATTAGTGGCGCATAGGCTCCGCGAGTCAGAAGGGTGCGCACGCGCGTTGACGTATACCAGCGTCGCACAGCGACCTGTGTAATATGGCATAAATGCGGCGACGGAAAGACGGGTGGGTGGGTGTCGTGGCCAGAACCCATAACCCGACGTATTCGGAAAAAAGAACTGCCAATACCGTTAAAACCGAAAAAGGGCGCGTGGGGAGCGCGTCACACTTCCACCTGCACACCTGCGACTCAAGTGTGTGGTAGCATGCCGGCCGCGATGAATTACACTGGTGTCTACGCGGCAGCACGCCCCCCTGGGGGAACCCGCGGACTAACTACCTACAAAATCCCTCGGACCCGAACCCAAGCAGAGACCGCGCCGTCTGCATATCGCGAATGGAACCGGTAAGTACATCTGCCCCCTAGGCGACGGCACCGATCTGCAGGCAGCATTAATAGAACAGGGTGAGAGCCCAGATGAAATGTTGTGGTGGACGTGTCCAGCGGGGTCATTTACTTACCGGGCCTGTCGCAGCCACCGCGGCGCGGTGCGCAGTTGAGGATTCTGGGTCTTCCGGCGATTCACAGTCGTGCGCCCGATGTCCCTGTGTCGCTGCTCGCCGGAGGGCCGCCGAGGTGTCGCCGGGTTCACCAACCATCCCCGAGCATGTAGTGGATAGATGTTGTCGACAACAATTCGGGCGGCTTGTTAATTCTATCTACAAAACGGTGTGTTTTCCGAATCCGGCGGTTTTGATCACAACTGACGGGCCACGCCCCTGTTTCCGTTGCAATGCAACCCACAAACCCGGCTGCTCCGCGATTCAACCGAAATCCAATCGTGTGGCACAAAATCCCCGAATAGCTTCTTCAATTCAACTGAAAGTCGGTTAATCCCCCGACGAAAAGCTGGCCACTGAGCCCCTTAGTAATGACCCCCGTAGTGTTCCTATCTGCAGGCCAACATGTTATATGTAGCAGGATTGAGTGAAGAAGAGTGTACATGTGTCCTATCTGCAAGCAGCATGTTTGCAGCAGGAGGAGTGAGAAAATGTACCTAGTGTCCCTATCTGCAGGCAGCATGTTACAGAACAGGAGGGCTAGCAGAATAGTACACAGTGTACTATCGCTGGCAGGCAGCATGTTATAGAGTCAGAGGAGCGGAGCAGTTTGTACGTAGCGTCCTTCGCGCGCATGTTTAGACAAAAGGACTAAGAAGACATATATAAATGTAATCTTTTCAGCAGCCTCCATGTTTAGGCAGTAAGAGAGCTGAGCATTTGTACATAGTGTCATTTTCTCTGCAGCTGCGCATTTATACGAGCAGGAGGTAGCTGAGCATTTTGTACTTTGTCCTATCGCGCAGCATTTATAAGAGCAAGAGGAGCATGAGCAAATGGCTACACAGTGTGTAGCTAGAGAGACAGGGCCCCTAGCAGCTCAAACTGCTCACTTAAAAAATTACGTATTAGTATACTCACACATGCCAGTTACCATCACATAATAAATACACCTCAATGTGCATACAGTGCCATATGATACATACTCACATAACATGTATACACATCACCGATAACTGCATAATAACATCACAGTATATGTGATGGATTTTTGGCGGCCGGCGCAGAATTCGGGGCCGTGGCCGTCGGACCCTGACGGTTCGGAAAAACTTCGGAATTGCAAAGAAGTTGTGTCGTCAAGATCGCACTTACATGCACCGGGAAAGAAGCAGGGAACTCCGCACCAGCAGCGACCCCTGGTGGCTATCGGCCACGGTCCTTAGTGAATCCCGCAGATCGAATCCTCGTCAGAGAACGCGCCGCTGGAAATCGCGACTGGCACCAGGTAGTAAATGTTCCCCAATGTCCAGGCATCTATCTGCAGGCCTCATGTTATAGAGCAAAGGATATCTTGCATTTGTACTTTTGTCGTTAAAGAACTAGTCAGGTCTATACTACATTAACCATCCACTGGTATAAGGTTGATGGATATGGAAATCCTGAAATGAACCATAGTTAAGGTTAACCGGATTATGTGTTTATACGTCTATACTTGTATGTTCATCTTGGTTTATTTAAGAAAGAAGCTGGGAAAGTAATAACTAGGGGTCATTGTGTAATCCATGTTCGGACTGAGCCCGGTGTACCTCACAGGCAGTGGCAAATCTCGTCCTATTTTTGGAAAATAGTAGGATGTACATGATGGACAAGTAACCATGGCCGGAGCATTGAGTGAATACTACTCTTACCTTTCCACTCTCCTCCCCCGAGCAGGGACGTGTTTTTTGAGTTAGATACTTTTTAGAGTCCAGAAAAATCTGCTGCTACAAAATTACGACACCTTGTAGTACGGAATAGAGCGGCCTCGTCATAGCATGACTGTCATACACCATTCACTCAGCTGTGTTCATCTTTACAACGTAGCGAGGGTTACGCTCATTAAACCCGCTTCGAACATAAAGAACTCAGCCGAACCGACAAATACCAATGTAAATAATCTTAAAGCTTCCCCTGCAAATAGTATATCAGAAGAAGAAGCTCAGCAGCCTATTTAGTTCATTGTCAGCGTTTTCAGTAATGATGTCAGACCGTTAGTCTAATAAGTAAATCCCAATGGATTTAAAGACAGTCCAAGGATAGTGTGTACGCAACAGTTCCTGATACTCTGGGGGATCATTAAGACTGAGTTTTGATGGTTCTGACGAGCCCATATCCGTAAGAAAGGGCCGGTAGACCCTCAGAACCGTCGACCAGGTTGTGGAACGGATGCAGTCGTTTGCATGTCATCCACTCGTTTTCTGGGCTTCAATACCTCTGGCCCCGGTCATCCCCCCATCCTCGCCTCACACACTCCAAGTGGTTGGGTTGGGTAGAAGATGTGTCTTCTCTGCCCTGAAAAGTTGTAGAGAAGGCACAACTGTGTGTCAGAAAGTAAGTCCCATCCAAACGTAAAACTCGACTTAGTTAGAGGGTGATTTTGGAGTAAACCACTGTTGGGGCCAACTGCTCTTGAAGTTTTCAGCAGAGCTGGTGCATTGTCTGTACACACACTTATAGTCCGTCCTTGGTCCGTCGATTATGCTTTTGGCAGACATTAATCCCTAACACAAACCAAGAGGTTAGAATATGTAAGTTAATGGTAATGAAGGTACATTTGGTTTGGTGGTTTTTCAAATGATGTAAACTTATTTTAGGTCAGTGGGGGGTAGGTGAGTAAGACTTGGATACCCCCCCTGCCTACATAAAGCACCCATAATGATGTCCCTCAAACCTGGTTGAAATTTCCCCTACCATAATGAGGTAAAGATAAGGTGCGGGGAGACAAATATAAGTCAGCAACAATTCACACAGGAAATGTTAAGACATATCCTGAGAATAATGAAAGTACATAGCGACGGATGGCATGCAGTACCAAATCTAAAGTACAAGGGAAATTGCAAAATCATCAATGCACAAGTCAACTAGAGGTCAGATGCAACCCCTTAACCTCTGCGCCCTAGCTCTACAGGCGCAGAGGTTAAGGGGATGTATGATAGGGCTCAACGGCTAGTCTCTTCATTACAAAGGGGGGGTTTTTGCATAATGCAATAAAACCCCCACCGCTAATAACCGCGGTCAGTGCTAGCACCGATCGCGTCTAATAACCCCCCGTGCCAAGCCGGCAAGTCTCCGGCTGCATTTAAAAACCGCGGCGCGCGGCGCCGCCATCTTTTTTTTTCGATCGCCACGCCCCAGACATCATCGGTGGGCGGCGATCGGTGTTGCCATGGGTAGCATCGGTCTTCTTTTGAACACGAGGCTAATCTGGCGCTGAGATTCATTACAATGACCGTGGCCATTGCAATGAATGTGCTCTGCAAAAAATGCCATATATTGCAATACAGAAGTATTGCGTATATGGGTAGCACGAGCTGCCACTAGGGTTTAATGATACCCTAAGCATGGTTAAAGATAGTGAAACAAAAAAAAAAAAAGTTAAAAAATAAAAAAATTAATAAAATATTAATTCAAATCACACCCCCTTTCCCGAGAAGTATATAAAACATAATAACCAGTACAATCACAACATATTAGGTACAACCACCGTCCAAACTGCACCGATCTATCAAATATCAAAAGGTTAACGGCCGGACGGTGACACTCGAGGCGGGGAAATGCTGGGCGCCAATGTCCTAAATGCGACTTTAATACCTTTTAATAACATAAAAATAGAAATAAAAATGATCAAATGTTTACCAGACCCTCAAAATGGTAGCATGAAAAGCGCTTCATTTCGCAAAAATGACCCCTCATACATCTCTGTGCGCCAAAGTACTGAAAAGTAATTAGCGTCAGAAGATGGCAACAATTTTTTTTTCTTTTTTGTACACATTTGTTTAATTTTTCGAAAAATGGAGTAAACCATAAAACACCTAATCTAAATTTGGACTCCCGCACGATCGCACCGAACTAAGCAGAAGTAGCGTGTTTTTACAGCGACAGCGAAGAGTGAAAGTCTAAAAACAGTGCCCACCAGAACGTGACAACGTGCGGTATTTTTTTAATTTTTCCACATTGGAATTTTTTTCAGCTTGTCAGTACTCGGCATGTTAACATAAATAAACATACGGGAACAGTAACAGATTTGTTACGCAAGCACAATAAGAATCTCACACAGGTCTGTCACGGAAAACATGACAAAGTATGGCATTTTGAAGTTGGAGGAGCGAGAAATCGCCAAAAACCTCCTCCGTCCCTAAGGGGTTAGGAAGGCATCTTCACACGGAAGTAGTTACAATAACGGAGGGAAATCCAGACTGGAAGGATTTTTTTTTCCGGGCAAATGAGAGCTTGATTGAGGCAGCTTGAACAAAACCACACACCGCTTTTCTATAACCCTTCTCCTACCTTTGACGCCCAGCACTGCTACAGAAGAATGTATACTTATTAATACAATAAGTGATTTTCGAGATCTGACAGAGGCCTCGTCCACAGTCTGGCAGGTCTTGGCGTGGAAGGAAAGAAAATGGAAGGCTGAAGATGTAGATATCTCCTGGTGGGGGGAATGGGGTGCCACGTGGTAGAGACAGCTCGGCAAGGGATACTCAGAGGAAGAGTTTGTAAAGGATTCAAACCCAAGTTTGTCTTATTGGAACTTGAACAATGACCACACACGCGTACCTCAACTGGGGTGAGAAGACTGGTTGGATTAGCATGGTCACACGCAGCAGGCTCACACTGTGGTAAATGTTGGCTTCAGGCTGAGGGGAGGGTGTTGGCTGCTTCGGAGCAGGGTAAGGAACACGCCAGGAGTGGACTTCTACTTGGCCTGGTCTCTAGGACCAGCCTAGACAGGCACATGTGCTTCATGGAAGCTCTGTGTATGAAGTCTCCTATACTGACTCTTCTTGGACTGACTGGAA
Source organism: Engystomops pustulosus (assembly GCA_019512145.1). NCBI lineage: Eukaryota > Metazoa > Chordata > Amphibia > Anura > Leptodactylidae > Engystomops > Engystomops pustulosus. The sequence goes on from CM033649.1 coordinate 78,698,579, forward strand.
CTGCCAGCCACAAGGGTTTTTATAACTCCCCTTATGAGGTGGGTAAGCCTCATTATCCAACGCCTCTCTGCTCGCGCTTTATGACAATGATGTGCAACATTATTAATGATTCCTTTTCAGCCAAGAGAATTACCAGCGACATTGGGCCATGTCAGCAGCAACTGGAGGGTCCAGCTGGTAATCCCAGGGTCCTGTACCCTGGAAGGAGAGTGGGGCGCTGGGAACTAACAAGCGCCGGACCGTGCCTCCTGCGCCGCTCCTTGCGGTTAAATTAAGTACTCGCCTGTCGAAAGGGGGAACATCAATCCTTGGCTAGAAGTGGGCGCCAAGACCGAACTACACTCCCTTCTCCGCTTTCGTGGTGGATCCCTTAAAGGAAAGTAGCGCCACAATCGCAACTAGGAGCACAGGCCCTGGTCCCATGCGCGGACCTGAGCGAGGCTGTAGTTACGCCCCTGTCTTTAACTTAAGTGAAAACCATAATTTGTTAAAATCGTTTTGATTGATCCAATCCTTAGCATGCATGGACAACGACTCCATCAACGTACAAGATACAACAATACAAGAAAATGTCTACAAAGTGTTTTTTCGACCGGGACTAAAATCTGTGCATTGCCCCGTTGACTACTTCCAATCGGCTTTTGAGCGAAGAGTACGGAGAATTGAATGAAATTTGATCAAAATAAAGAGCTGGTTGGAGTTTTCATCTCCATTAAGAAACTGTTTCTCCTCTCCGGTCCCTTCGCTTTGAGGGATTCACCCCTTCACGCAATGAAGTTCTCCCACAGGACAAACACATGACAGTAATTGCAATCAGAATTGAACTGCATGGGGATGGTAACAGTCTGAGACTCTCCCAAAGTGAGTTTGCCGATGATTCCGTGTTTTTACTGTGAAGTGAATGACTGCAATCACCGTAGCACAAAGCGCACCAGCAGAACTTAATGACACTTTGGATAATATCGTTCCTTCTATCACTTTACAAGGCATTCACGGAGGAAAAACACCCACATATTATGAAACCCGAGTGAAAAGCAATAACCAGACGAATGCCACCAATGATCTGCATTTCTCTTCTCCGTCGCGTGAATATAAAAGACGCATCATATCACAAGCAAATATACTTCGATTAGGCAAAAAATTCATGTCTCCTCTATCCACATTATATTATCATGGTGGAGGGGACGGAGGAGGCCCTCGGCGCTCACCCGCCACCGCTTTGCTTCATTTTACCATGAGGTTGGCGGATATAATACTAGTCTCATGAGGATGGAGAGACCGATAAAAGGACTTTTTAGTAAATGAGAAAGGACAAAAATATTCTTTTTTTTTTTTTCTATAACATGCTATTTACAAGTTACTCATGTGCCTATATGGACAATCACTTTTAATGTTCGAGGGGTTCTTCAGCAAATCAGTCGGGCTTCGGAGGGAAGGCTTAGGGAAGTTTAATTGACACATACACGGCACAGCAAAGAGTAAGTGCTTCCCTTGAGGTGCTTACTATGCTATACTGCATTGAGGGGGGGGCTCCATTATATTGGTGTGTCCCAGGCCACTCGCCTGTCTATGTTCTTCAGAGGGCAAGATGACAATTTTTAAGAACATATTGGACTCGCTGATCCCCAAAACCAATGGAAAGGCAAGCCCAGGGTTGGAGGACTGATACCGTTGGTGCTCAGCGAGTAAACCAGTAAAGTATTTGCATACGTAGAGCACAAAAAGCGAACCACCAAATTCAACGTATTCGGATCAGGGAGCCACTGGGGGTGCAAGCCAACCACGTACAAAGGCAAGAAACGTTTGGAGCTACTGGAATGCTTTCAACCCAAAACCCCTTTCCTTAATTGAGATTGGAGTTTAAAGAGATGTGGTAATCTTGAAGCCTCAAGCTTCTTATAGATGTAGCAGATGCCACTTGCATCTAACACTTTTGGATTAGAGACCATGAAGACAACTGTCATGCTTGGCCCACCTCATTCAAGCTTATGAGGAGCCAAGCGGCCAAGACGTCTTCCATGAGAACCTTTCCTCATATAGACAGTTCTCACCCTGCCACTTGTGAGTGTGACACATCATCCTCCATCCCTAAATCAGGATAAGTATCTGATTGATTAGCTTCGAGCCCAGTAACAGGAAGACCGTGAACTGTGGACATTCGCATAAGTATCATTTGGTGGCCACATTGCACAGTACAGTGAAAAACGTGATTCACAGTCAGGGATATACCACACAGTATGTTCACAGTACAGGAGTTAATACCACAGTGATTCACAACTACCACAGTATCGCAATGGATATGCACCACAGTGAATTGTCACAGTACAGGGAATACAACACCCAGTGATGTCACAGTACAGGGATAATACCACTGTGATGCCACAGTACTCAGGGATAATACACACAGTGAGGTCACATGCACAGGGATAATACTACGTGATATGCACAGTACAGGATAATCAACCACAGTGAATGTCACAGTACAGGGGTAATTACACAAACGTGATGGTCACAGGTACAAAGGGATAGTACACACAGTGATGTCACCAGTACAGGATAATACCACACAGTGATGTCACAGTACCGGGATAATACACAGTGATGTTACGTAAGAGGATAGACATACAGTGTGTCACAGTACAGGGATAATAACCAGTGATGTCAACAGTAACAGGGAACTTACGTGCACTGATCTCACAGGCAGGGATAAATACACACAGTGATGGTCACAGTACAGGGAATAATGACACAGTTAGTCACCAGTACAGGGATATACCACAGTTATGTCCAACAGTAAGGGATAATACACATCGTGATGGTCACACGTACAGTGATAATACATGCAGAGTGTCACAGTACAGGTAATAATACACACAGTGATGGTCAAGTAACAGGTAATAATACACACAGGTGATTCACGGACAGGGAAATCACAACGTGAGTATTCCCCCAGTAGCCGGGATAATACACACAGTGATGTCACAATACAGGGATAATACCAAAGTGGAGTCACGTAAGACAACTAACACTTTTTGCTTGCCGTTATGCTTGTGGTAACGCGTTTGTGCTATTCTGGTTTGGCTGTGGTGTCCCCATCACATGAGACTTTTGAGATAAAAAGTTAAAAAATATATTAATTAAGCCACTTAATTAAGCAGCTCAAAAAACAATTTAATATAGACACAGAACTGAATCTGTACATTCTTGCCTTACAGCCCCTCACTATCCCCCCTCCTGAAGCGCTTCAGCAATTACCGTGGTTGGTCCCTGGAATTTGCGCTGGTACATAATTTTCCCGACTTCAGTGTGCACCCAATGCCACAGCTATTTTTCGTTTATATCTTTGGTTTGGGTCTTTCTGGTTGCCAATGGTAACGGTGACAATAGTTAAACTAGGGGATTCTTCTTTCACCCCCTTTTTGTATCTGTTTTATGTTCCGACTTTGAAAAAAAAATCTGGAACACCTAGAGGATGGAGGAGCGTAAGAACAAGTTTTCTTATCATGAAATGTTGTTGAATCATTTAGAAGGCCGTAGACCAAACGAGGAACAAACATGAAAAATTACCCGCCGCATATTGTGTGGGGAAGAGACCGCATGAAAATAAGTCGCTATACCGCACACCTTTTTTGTGGTTTACTTGAGGAACGTCACTAAAGTGCACACAAAATTTCTTCCTCCATGTGTGTAAAACATTTCTTACATTAGAGATGGGCAGATTTACTTACCGTTCCATGTCGCGATCCGCAGCCGGTTCTGTGTGGAGGTCAGGTCTTCCAGTCGATTCAACTAAGGCAGGTCCCTTGACGTTCCACATATGTCACCGGCTGCCTGAGTTCATCAAGTTACGCTGAATTTCACCAAGCTGGGCCAAGAGTAGCGAGTGTCCAGCGCACTTTTTTTTTAATTCGGCGTTTTTTCCGAATCCGTCGGGTTTTCGTTCGGATATACGCCCCCCCCCACCGAGTTCACGTCGGTGGCATGCTGCTCGATGGACATAATCCCTATCGGTGCGTCCAAAATCCCCGAGGCAAAAGCGGAGAAATTGACGCCGAATCGAAATATTCGGGCAACCGTTGGGAAAATCGTAGAACGGACCCTTATAATGAAGCCCCCCACTATTACAAATCTGCTCTCCTTCTCGTGATTTTGGCGCACGCGATAGGATTATGTCGCATCGACGCAGGCATGCACACGACGGAAATCGGGGGGGGGGGGCGTAGCCGAACGAAAACCCGACGGATTCGGAAAAAACGCCGAATTAAAAAAAAAAGTGTCGCTGGACACTCGCTTACCTGCACTTGGCCCAGCTTGGTGAAATCCAGTGAACTCTGATGAACTTCAGCGCAGCAGTGACATTGGTGGACGTCAGAGGGACTGCCTTAGTGAATCGTGGAAGACCTGAATCCTCCACACAGAACGCGCTGCGGGTCGCGACAGGAACGGGTAAGTAAATCTGCCCCATAATGTAAGAAATGTTTTACTCAAAATGGAGAAATTTTGTTGCACTGTAGTGAAGTTCCTCAAGACACCCAAAAAAGGTGTGCGGTATAGCGGCTTATTTCATGCGTCTCTTCCACACAATATGCGGCGGGTATTTTCATGTTTTTCTCGTTGTCTACGGCCTCTAAATGATTCAACAACATTTCATGAATAAGAAAACTTGTTACGCTCCTCCACCTTCTAGTGTTCCAGTATTTTTTTTTCAAAGGTCGGAACATAAAACAGATACTAAAAAGGGGGTGAAGAATCCCCTAGTTTAAATTTTCACCCGTTACCATGGCAACCTAAAGACCCAAACAAGATAAAAGGAAAAACTAGCTGTGCAATGGGTGACACATGAAGTCGGGAAGAATTATTGTACCAGCTGAAATTCCAGACACACGGTAATTGCTGAAGCGGCTTCAGAGGGGGATAGTGAGGGGCATGTAAGGCAAGAATGTAACAGATTCAGTTCTGTGCTATGAGTAATTTTGATTTATGAGGCTGCTTAATTAAGTGGCTTAATTAATATATTTTTTAACTTTTTTCAAAATGTCTCCATGTGATGGGGACACCACAGCCAAAACAGAATAGCACAAACTGCGTTACACAAGCTAACGGAAAGCAGTAAAGTGTAGTTGTCTTACTGTGACATCACTTTGGTATTATCCTGTATGTGACATCAGTGTGTATTATCCCTGTACTGGATCACGTTGGATTCCCTGTCGTGAATCACTGTGTGTATTATCCCTGTACTGTGACATCACTGTGTGTATTATACCTGTACTGTGACATCTCTGCATGTATTTACATGTACGTGTACATCACATGTGTATTATCCCTGTACTGTGACATACTGTGGTATATCCCTGTACTGTGACATACTGTGTGCATTAACCCTGTACTGTGACATCACTGTGTGTATTATCCCTGTACTGTGACATCAGTGCATGTAAGTTCCCTGTACTGTGACATCACTGTGTGTAAGTTCCCTGTACTGTGACATACTGTATGTCTACCTGTCTTGTAACATCACTGTGTGTATTATCCCGTACTGTGACATCACTGTGTGTTATCCCTGTACTGGGACATCACTGTGTGTACTATCCCTGTACTGTGACATCACGTGTGATTACCCCTGTACTGTGACATCACTGTGTGTATTACCCTGTACTGTGCATACGTATGTATTATCCCTGTGCTGTGACCTCACTGTGTGTATTATCCCGTACTGTGACATCACGTGTGTATTATCCCTGTACTGTGACATCACTGTGGTGTTTATCCCTGTACTGTGACATCACTGGGCATATCCATGTGCTGTGACATCACTGTGTGTATTATCCCTGTACTGTGACATCACTGTGTGTATTATCCCTGTACTGTGACATCACGTGTGTATTATCCTGTACTGTGAATCACTGTGTGCCACTCAAATTACTTATAGAGAATGTCCACAGGTTCAGGTCTTCTGTTACTGGGGTCAGAAGCTAATCAATCAGATATTATCCCTGATTTTAGGGATGGAGGATGAGTGTCACAATCACAAAGTGGTCATGGGTGAGAACTGTCTATATGAGGAAGGTTCTCGATGGAAGACCTTGGCCGCCTTGGCTCCTCCAGTAAGCTTGAATGGAGGGTTGGCCAAGCATAGACAGTTGTCTTCAGTGGTCTTCTATCCAAAGTCTATAGATGCAAGGCATCTGCTACATCTATAAGAATTGAGGCTTCAAGATTGACCACAATTCTCTTTAAACTCCAATCTCAATTAAGAAGGGGGTTTTGGGTTGAAGACATCAGTAGCTCCAAAACAGCTTCTTGCCTTTGTGTGGTTGGCTTCACCCCCCATGCTGCCCTGACCGAATACGTTAATTTGGTGAGTTCCGCTTTTGCTTCTACGTATGAAATACTTACTGTTTACTCGCTGAGCACCACGGATATCTGGTTCCAACCCTGTGCTTGCCTTTCCATTGTGGGATCAAGCGAGTCCAATATGTTCTTCTAAAAACTTGTCATCTTGCCCCTGAATGAACATAGAGAGCGAGTGGCCTGGGACCACCAATATAATGGAGCCCCCCCCTCAATGCTGAGTATAGATATTAAAGTCACCTCAAGGGAAGCACTTTACTTCTGCTGTGCCGTTGTTATGTGTCGTATTAAACTTCCTAAGCCTTCCCTACGAAGACCTCGACTGATTGCTGAAGAACCCTTCGAACAAAAAGTGATTGTCCCATTATGGCAACATGAGTCAACTTGTAAAATAGATTTATAGAAAAAAAAAAAAGAATCATTTTTGTCCTTTTCATTTACTAAAGTCCTTTTTCGTCTCTCCTTCTCGAGACTAATATTTATCCGCCACTTCATGTGTAAAATGAAGCAAAGCGGTGGCGGGGGTGAGCGCGGGCCTCCTCCGTCCCCTCCACCATGTATATTAATGTGGGAATAAGAGGAGAGCACATGAAGTTTTTTCCTGAATCGAATATATTTGCTTGTGGATATGATTGCGTCTTTATATTCACGGCGGGAGAAGAGAAATGCAGATTCATTGGTGGCATTGTCTGGCTTATTGCTTTCCTCGTGTTGTCATAATATGTGGGTGTTTTTCCCCTGTGAATGCCTTGTAAAGTGATAGAAGGAACGATATTATTTCCAAGTGTTTATGTTCTGGCGCTTTGTGCTCGGTGATTGCGTCATTTCAGCTTCACAGTAAAAACACAGAATCATCGGCAAACTCCAATTATGGGAGAGTCTCAGACTGTTACCTCTCCCATGCATCAATTCTGATTGCAATTTACTGTCATTGTTTGTCCTGTGGGAGAACTTACATTGCAGGAAGGGCTGAATCCTCAAAGCGAAGGGACCGGAGAGGAGAAATTGTTTCTTAATGGAGATGAAAACTCCTAACCAGTACTTTATATTTGATCAAATTTCATTCAATTCTGCCGTACTCTTCGCTAAAAAGACGATTGGGAAGTAGTCAACGGGGAATGCACAGATTTTATGTCACCGGTCGAGAAACGTTGTAGAATTATATTGTATTGTTATCTTGTACGTGATGGAGTCTGTGCCTGATGTAAGGATTGGAATCAAAAGGATTTTACAAATTATGGTTTCCTTAGTTAAAGGCAGGGGCGTAACTACAGCCCCTGCTCAGGGCCGCCAAGGTCCAGGGGCCTGTGCTCCTGGGTGCGATTGTGGCGCTACTTCCCTTTAGGGATCCACCACGAGCGGAGAAGGGAGTGTAGTTCAGGTCTGGCGCCACTTCTAGCCAAAGGAAGTGATGTTCCCCTTTCAGGCCGAGTACTTTTTACCGCAAGGAGCGGCGGGAGGCACAGGTCCGTGCGCTGGTTCCGCAGCCACCCACTCCTCCTTCCAGGGTACAGGACCCGTGGGATACACACTGGATACCTCAGTGCTGGTAATGGCAATGTCGCTGGTAATTCTCTGCCTGAAAAGGATTTAATAATGTGACTTGTATGCAGGCAGAGAGGTGCTGGTTGGATAATGAGCTTACCCCCTCATAAGGGGAGTTATAAAAACCCTTGTGGCTGGAAGGTTCCAGGTCAGTCCAGAAGAAGAAGTCAGCATAGGAGACTTCAATACACAGAGCTTCCTAGAAGCACATGTGCCTGTCTAGGCCTGTCTAGAGACCAGGCTCAAGTAGAAATCCACCTCTGAGCTGTCTTACCCTGCTCCTGAAGCAGCCAACCCTCCCCTCAGCCTGAAGCCACATTTACCACTGTGAGCACTTGCTGTGAAATGATATCCAACCAGTCTTCTCACCCAGTTGAAGGTACTGCGTGTGTGGTCATTGTCAAGTTCCAATAAACAAACTGTGGGTTGAATCCTTTACAAACTCTTCCTCTGAGTGATCCCTGTGCCAGGGTTACTACCACGGGCACCCCATTCCCCACCACCAGGGATATCTACATCTTCAGCCTCCATTTCTTTACTTCCACCTGCCAGAGACCTGCCAGACTGTGGACGAGGCCTCTGTACAGATCTCGAAAATGCACTTATTGTATAATAAGTCTACAGTTCGTCTGTAGCAGTGCTGGGCTCAAAGGTAGGAGAGGGTAAAAAGCCGTGTGTGGTTTTGTTCAGCTGCCTCAACCAGCTCATTTGCCCGGAAAAAAAAATCCTTCAGTCTGGGATTTCCCTCCAGTTATTGTCTAATCTTCCTGTGTGAAGATGCTCCTTAACCCCTAGGACGGAGGGTTTTTCGGTCTTTTCTCGCTCTCCAACTTCAAAAATCCATAAATTTCATTTTTCCGTGTACAGACCTGTGTGAGGGCTTATTTGTGCGTAACAAATTTTACTTTCCGTAATGTTATTTATTTTAACATGCCGAGTACTACAAAGCTGAAAAAAAATTCCAAATGTGGAAAAATTTAAAAAAAACCGCACGTGTGTCACGTTCTGTGGGCACTGTTTTTACGACTTTCACTCTTCGCTCCAAAAACGCCTACTTTTCTTAGTTCGGTGCGATCGGCGGTGATACCAAATTTAGATGGTTTATTGTTTATACATTTTCAAAAATTAAACGAATGTGTACAAAAAAGAAAAAAAAAAATTTTGCCATCTTCTGACGCTAATACTTTTTCATACTTTGGGCACAGAGATGTTGAGGGGTCATTTTTGCGAAATGAAGCGACGTTTTCATTGCTACCATTGAGGGCTGTACAACATTTTGATCATTTTTTATTTCATTTTATGTTATGTAAAAGGTGAGTAAAGTCGCATTTGGACATTGGCGCCATCCCGCCTCGGAGGTCACCGCCGGCCGTAACCGTTTTATATTTGATAGATCGGGCATTGGACGTGGTGATACCTAATATGTTTGTGATTTTACTGTTATTATGTTTTATATCCGTTCTGGGAAAGGGGGGTGATTTGAATTTTTAATATTTTATTAATTTTTTTATTTTTTAACTTTTTTTTTTTTTTTTCACTATCTTTAGACCATCTAGGGTACATTAACCCTAGATGGTCAGTCGTGCTACCATATACTGCAATACTTCTGTATTGCAATATATGGCATTTTTGCAGCACATTCATTGCAATGAGCCACGGCTCATTGTAATGAATCTGCAGCTGCCAGATAGCCTCGTGTCAAAAGAAGACACGAGCTACCATGGCAACCGATCGCCGCCCCCGATGATGTTGGGGCGTGGCGATCGAAAAAAAAGATGGCGGCGCCGCGCGCCGCGGTTTTTAATGCAGCCGGGACTTTGCCGGCGGCAACGGGGGGGTTAATAGCCGCGATCGGTGCTAGCACTGACCGCGGTTATTAGCGGTGGGGGTTTTATGCATTATGCAAAAACCCCCACCTTTGTATGAAGAGGACTCAGCCGTGAGCCCTTCATACATCCCCTTAACCTCTGCGCCGTAGAGCTAGGCGCAGAGCGTTAAGGGGTTATCTGACCTCTAGTTACTTGGCATTGTGATTTTGCTAATATTCCCTTGACTTAGATTTGTACTGCAATGCCATCCTCGCTATGACTTTCATTATTCTCAGATATGTCTTAACATTCTCCTGTGTGAATTGGTTTGCTGACTTTATTTGTCTCCCCGCCCTATCTTTACCTCATTATGGTAGGAAATTTCACCAGGTTGAGGGACATCATTTATGGTGTGCTTTCATGTAGGCAGGGGGGGTTATATCAAGTCTTACTCACCCTTACCCCCCACTGACCTTAAAATAAGTTTACATCATAAAACCAACCAAATGTACCTTCATCTACCATTAATTACATATTCTAACTCTTGGTTTGTGTTAGGGCATTAATGTCTGCCAAAAGCACTATCGACTGGACCAAGGACGACTATAAGTGTGTGTACATGACAATGCACCAGCTGAAACACTTCAAGAGCAGTTGGCCAACAGTGGTTTCTCCAAAAAATCCCCCTAACTAATTGGTTTTACTTTGGATGTGGACTTATCTTTCTTGACACAAGTTGTGCCTTCTCTACAACTTTTCGGCAGAGAAGACACATCTATCTACCCACCCAACCACTTGGGTGTGCTGAGGCGGGATGGGGGGATGACCCGGCAGAGGATGAATGCCCAGAAAACGAGTGGAGACTATAGCAAAGACTCATCCGTTCAAACCTGGTCACCGGTCTGAGGTCTACCGGCCTCTTACGGATATGGGCTCCAGACCATCAAAACCAGTCTTAATGAATTCCCCCCAGAGTATCAGGAATGTTGCAGTACACACTAATCCTTGGACTGTCTTTAAATCATTGGGATTTACTTATTAGACTAACGTTGACCATCATTACTGAAAACGTGACAATGAAACTAAATAGGCTGCTGAGCCTTCTTTATATACTATCTTGCAGGGGAAGCTTTAGATTTATTTTACATTGGTATTTGTGGTTCGCTGAGTTTCTTTATGTTCGAAGCGGGTTTAATGAGGCGTAATCCCTCGCTACGTGTGTAAGATTGAACTACAGCTGAGTGAATTGTGATATACAGTCACTGCTTGACGACCCTCTATTCCTTATACAAGGTGTCCGTAATTTTGTAGCAGCAGAGTTTTTCTGGAATCTAAAAAGTATCTAACTCAAAAAACACGTCCCCTGCTCGGGAGATGGAAAGGTAAGAGTAGTATTCACTCAATGCTCCGGCCATGGTTACATTGTCCATCATGTACCATCCTACTATTTCCAAAATAGGCACAGATGCCACTGCCTGTGATGTACACCGGGCTTCAGTCCCGAACCATGGGCATTTACACAATGACCCCTAGTTATACTTTCCCAGCTTAAATAAACCAGAGATGAACAAGTACAAGTATAGACGTATAAACATAATCCGGTAACTTAACTATTGGTTCATTTAGGATTTCCATCATCCATCAACTATACAGTGGATGGTTAACTGTTATAGACCTGACTAGTTCTTTAAGACAAAGTACAAATGCCAGATATCCTTTGCTCTATACATGAGCCTGCAGATGCCTGGACATTGGGGACATTTACTTACCTGGTCCAGTCGCGATCCAGCGGCGCGTTCTCTGACGAGGATTCGATCTGCCGGGATTCACTAAGGACCGTGCGCCTGATACCACCAGGGGTCGCTGCTGTGCGGAGTTCACCTGCTTCTTCCCGGTGCATGTAAGTGCGATCTTGCGACACAATTCTTCTTTAATTCCGCAGTTTTTCCGAATCCGTCAGGTGTCCGACGGCCACGGCCCCCGAATTCTGCGCCGGCGCCAAAATCCATCACATATACTGTGATGTATATATGCAGTATCTGTGATGTGTATACACTGTATGTGAGTATGTTACATATGGCACTGTATGCACATGAGTGTATTTATATGTGATTGTAACTGGCATGTGTGAGTATACTAATACGTATATTTTTTAAGTGGGAAGCAGTAGCCTGCTAGGGGGCCCTGTCTCTCTTAGCTACACCACTGTGTACAATTTGCTCAGCTCCTCTTGCTCTATAACATGCTGCCTGCAGATAGGACACTAGTACAAAATGCCTCAGCTCCTCCTGCTCGTATAAATGCGCACTGCAAGAAATGACACTATGTACAAACTGCTCAGCTCTTACTGCCTAAACATGGAGCCTGCGAAAAGTTACCATTATAATCTTCTTAGCTCCTTTTGCTCTAAACATGCGCTGCAGATAGGACGCTACGTACAAACTGCTCGCTCCTCTGCTCTATAACATGCTGCCTGCAGATAGACACTGTGTACTATTCTGCTAGCCCCTCCTGTTCTTAACATGCTGCCTGCAGATAGGACACTAGTACACTTTTCCACTCCTCCTGCTGCAAACATGCTGCTGCAGATAGGACACATGTACACTCTTCTTCACTCATCCTGCTTATAACATGCTGCCTGCAGATAGGAACACTACGGGGGTCATTACTAAGGGCTCGTGGCCGCATTTTCGTCGGGGGATTCCGACTCAATTGTTTCGGGGATTTTGGCGCACACGATCGGATTTCGGTTGATCGAGAGCCGGTGTTGCATTGCAACGGAAATCAGGGGCGTGGCCGTCAGCAAAACCGACGGATTCGGAAAAACCGTTGTAGATAGAATTAAAACCGAATTGTGTCGACAAATCTATCACTCACATGCATCGGGGATAGGTTGGTGAACCCGGCGAACCTCGGCGGACCTCGGCGCAGCAGCGACACCTAGTGGACATCGGGCGCACGACCTTAGTGAATCGCCGGAAGACCAGAATCCTCAACTGCGAACGCGCCGCGGTGGTGCGACAGGACCCGGTAAGTAAATGACCCCCTATGTACAATCATCTGGGCTCTCCCTGTTCTATTATATGCTGCCGCAGATGGGGTGACCTAGGGGCAGATGTACTTACCGGTCCATTCGCGATATCAGCGGCGCGGTCTCTGCTCTGGATTCGGGTCCGGGGATTTTGAGGTAGTTTCCGCGGGTCCCCAGGTGGCGGCGTGCTGCGCTGAAAGTTAATCTCATCGCGCCGGCATGCACCCACCTCGGCAGCAGGTGAAGTAGCGCTCCCCACGCGACACCTTTTTCGGTTTTTAACGGTATTGCGTTTTTCCGAATACGTCGGGTTTTCGTTCGGCCACGACACCCACCCGATCCGCGCCGCATTTATGCTATCACAGGCGCATGTGCGACCGATCAACGGTCCACTTCTGATCGCGAGCTGCGCCACTAATCCCGGGCAGTAGATGACAAGGAACCGAATCGGCACGCAACGCGCAGAATATAGTCGGGTTACCGTGCGGAACGCTAGATGGGCCCTTGTAAAATGGACCCCCCATGTAACATTTCTGAAGCTCCCCCTGTTACTTAGAGCATTAGTGAGCCTGCAGATCTGGAATTCATTGTGCTGAACATGTCTCTACGGGATCACGTTCATGGATGTATGGAGCATACAATGAGTTGAGTTCTGAAAAAACAGCCCAATTGCGCCCCCCCCCCCACACCTATTTGGCAAATTACATAACCCGCCGCCTCTTCCTCCCCCCATCCCCTGTGTCCTGCTTTCCGTAGCTCCGAGGCCACTGACGTGTTTGTTGGTCCTTCGGCCTCTAGCCATCCACTTCCTGTAACTCCTGACTACTTTCCCTCACAGCTCCTTGTGTTACGACATCCTCCTCTTTTGTCTTCCGTCCCGCTGTCCCATAGCCACGCTCACTCACCCCCCTAGCAGTTGTCTACCACTATTGCGGACCCCTTACTTTGTATGGACCCACCCCCACTTCCCCCAATTCTCGGCCTTGTCTGCTTTCGTTCTCTGTGCCCGCATGTCTTGAATTTACGCGTAAGGTGTGTGCTTGGGAGCTTTTACGATCAGCGTTAGATGATCGGACACCGTACCTTTTCTCCCCCCCCCGAACCACCTTTACCATTATCCCCCCCTCGCACCCACCCCAGTGAAGGTTTTTACCCCTGGGTTGCGCCCGCTAACCAACTAGTCGCGGCTCCCCTCCCCCCGCCCGGCTCTGTATAGCACTCACAGAGATTATTTGCGTTCCCTTTTCAGCTGTTGTGACCAACTTTCCTCCCTCGGATGCCACCCCTGTCAACACATCGCTCGCCACCGTGCCCCCCCCAGCGCTGGGGTGCTCTCAGCCTCCTTGCTCGGTGCGCTATCCGAAGTTCTTTGCGGAGCGACAAACGGATCGTTCTGTGGTTGTGCCCTTCCTGCATTCCTCAATAGTCATTAGACGTATGGGTAGAGCGGATGGACACAATATATCCTATAAAGCACGGCCCGTTCCCGGGGGTGCGCTACACGGATCGGGGTCTGTGTCGGTTGTTCGTACGTTGCATCTGTACTTTTTTCTGGTCCGTCGGAACGTCCTTTTCTCTTTGTAACACACCGCCAGCATTTTTTGGCTCTTGCCCTTGGCTTTTCCCCCTGTTGGGTTGTCGTTCATACAGCCCCCGGCTATCACCACTACAACTTATTGCCTGCCCCTCTATGTCTAGTCGCTGTAACACAGTTATTGCTAGTCCTTCCGGCTCTTGGTCCTGTGCGATCCCCAATACCACCGGTCCCAGTTTGAACTGGGGTCAGTCTGTACTGTGTCGAGGGTTTCTTAAGATCGGGGTGAGCCCGCTGGTACACTCTTGGTAGTACTCTCACCCCCCCATCCCCTCCTTATGCCGCTTCGCCGTCATTTGTATGTGTTCGTCTCCTGGGCGGCACCTCAACCCCGAACCCCCTCCCACCTGTGCCACCCCTCATCTCAGCGGAACCACCACAAGGCTCCCGCTATTGGTGTTGGATTGTCCGCCCGGGCAGCCGGTGGGCGGCTGCAAGCTTCTACCCCGACCCACCGGCTGTCCCTGACTCAACTTTGGCCCCATCTGCTACAGGCCGGTAACAGACTCCCCATATGGCCTATGGCGTAATGAGTGGAAAAATATTCCGCCCGACAAGTTCCAGACTTCACTTCTTTCTGAATGCGTTATTGTATAATATGTATGGTGTGTTTCACCCCGTCACGATATGGTGACTTATGGTCAGGTCTGTCTTGTTATGCCACGCATGCGCTGTGTGTCTCGAAGCTCCAATATACTGTCCCCTTTTGTTACCTCGGAACGCTTCGACGCGGCTCTTCGACAGCCCCCGTTGGTGACGGGAGCCCCTGCGTCCAGTTGGGGTCTGTCTGGCCACCCATACCCACTCATTCGCCTCGCCGCCTGTCCTGTCCAATTGCGGACCACTCGCCTGCCCATCCCCCTAGTTTCAGGGTCCTGGATAAAGCTCTTCATTTGCCGTCTGTGTTTTAGCGCGTGCTAATCTCGCCTCCCTTGGTCCTCTGTGTCATGAGCCCTGCATGTTGCCCCACCGTCTGCTTTGGGCCCCCCTTGACTGGTCCTATAGCGTTCATGCCGCATCTCGGAAAAGCGCATCCATGAAATGATTTGATCCTGCTAGTATTCTGTCCATTGCGTGCAGTGGAGCTTGGTCCCTTAGAAAATGCATCGAGTCGTCCCATGATTCAATGGGGCTCGGTTTCAGACGAGCCCCGTAGCTCGGGAGGAAAGTTGTCTGCTGCATACCGACCGCCACCAGTCCGAGCATTTAGAAGCTCGCTTCTCTCATAAGGATGTGACAGCGGGTGGGGCGTAGTACGTTTTAATCTTGAACGTGTTGTCCAGCAAACTCCAGTACGAGGTTATGCGACCTCACACCCCCCGTCGTTTCTGTCGCGTGCGAAGCTCGAGGTGCCACGGCTCCCCAACTACGTCCACCTGCGGTTTGTGTCGGATATACGCCCCCCCCCGAGTTTCAGTCGGGTGCATGCTGCTCGAGGACATAATCCTATCGAGTGCGCCAAAATCCCGAGGCAAACAGGAAAATTGACCCGAATCGGAAATAGTCGGGCAAACGTTGGGAAACGAGAACGGACCCTTGTAAATGAAGCTCCCCACTGTACAAATCTGCTTGTACTTCTCCGCCTATAACATTCTGCACTGCAAATAGGACACCATGTACAATCGCTCAGAATCCTCCATGCTCTAGTAACATGCTGCTGCAGATAGCGACCTATGTACAACTGCTCAGCTCCTCCTGCTTCTATGTACAGTTGCCTATGATCAGCGCTCTATAAGAACTACTTGCCTTATAGACCTACGTCAGTCTCTTCACTCCTAACCTGCTCAATAAGGTAACCGATCCTCTTGCCCTGCTGCCTGCAATTCTCTTTCCGAATTCCCGTAGTATTACAATTGACTACACTGACGTGTAAAAATGTACAGGTGATTTAATATAGAGCTAAAACAGTTCAGATGAGAACATTCCAGGATCTACGCAGTAAAATTCTTCCGGCTCTCTGATAGATGAAGTATGCCCCATATACCTGGATTCGGCCTGCAGGAAGGAATAGATACTCAGGATAGAAATTCATAGCAAAGCAAACAGCCAACATGTCTATTATCCAATGGTTTTTGTTAGAGCGATTTGATGGATTTTTCAAATATCGAAGATGATAGATTTTCAGGCTTGTGCTATTTTAGATGGAAGAATATACACTATAGGGGTTGGCTGGTTATGCATGATACTTTGTATCATCTTGATGTTTTTTCGTATGTAGAGGTTTTAATAATTTGTTTTCATAATGGGTTAGGGGTGAGGTCAGTTTTTTTATTACAAATTTTTGGTCAATTTCTGTTATGTTTTATAGCATGTTATGCTTTGTTATGCTTTTTTTTTTCCTTACATGGTTGTCATTAAAACTTGTTAGAATCTCGTGCATTTTTCAATCTGGAATCTGTACATGGATAGTAAACTGATCCCTTAAAAGGTTTGCATTCTATAAAGAGCACTACTGAAAGATCTCCCGTTAATTTATTATTTATATATACATTATTAACAATTATCATTACAGAGATCTCAGGTTATGTCAGGTTATCATAGGTTTGTTCTTAAGTTGAATTTGTATATAAGTCGGAATGTATAGATTTATAATTGTTAACCACCACCACCAAATTTTGGTATTTTGGATTTTATAAGTTGGATATTGAGAACCGGATAAGAAGATTAATAAACTTAATTGCAGACCACCTTTCATAACCGTTTACAACACTGTATTTATTTGTAAGCAAGCTAAAGTACAGCAAATTACCAAATATCCCAAAGGTGCTTTTTGTAATACGAGGGGGTCGTTGAAGCAGGAGTTTTAGTCGGGACTGATGTATTAAAAAAAATTACTGTTCTCACCAGACAAAGTAGAGTCCTATACATGTGATGGATTTTGGCACTGTCTGACTATACTAAGGAATTCCCTAAAAAATCTTAACACAATTAAGTGGCGTGAACTAATAGGTCACCCATATTGTATTACCCTACTAAACTTTCCTTGGAGCCGCAGGAAGCTCTGGAGAGACGGGACACCACCAGCAGAATTCAGACCTTCCTGTTAGGTTGTGGTCTCTGTTGGCTTCCAAGCAGACGAGGGATGTGCAGTATACTGTTCCTTACCCCCCTTATATCTACTCTCAATAATTTGCAAGGCCCGCGACGTCCCTTGAAGCACTGTAATTGGGACCTAACAGTTAGTCAGAATTACTACTGGATGGTGGCGATCACGTGACTCATTCTGTAGGCTCCAGCAGCTCCAGGAGTTTATCAGGGTAAATATAACATAGGTGGGCCACCTATAAGGGTCAACCAATTACTTATTAAATTCTACCTTAATTGTCACTGCCACTCGTTGATTGGTGGAGGTCCTCAGAAGGAATTAGTATAGTGAAGACCAGAATCAGAACTAAGAATTGTATACCAGGACAATGGATTTGACAAGTTATAAGTCGGAGGTCTAATGGGCAATTATTTACTGTGGCACACAGAGTGCCATTGACAAAAGCTCAAACCCCGTAAGAAACTACTACTACAGGTAACAACCAAGTAGGAGGTAGGAAATTAGAAACTAGCCAAGTGTACCTATAAGTGTTAGCTTGGTTCATACATATTATTATGTTTGCCAGGTGGTTGTAAAAAAATGAAAGGACTTAATTCTTACGGCACTCTGGCTAGCACAGTGCCTTACATCGAGATGTCCTATTGAGAGACTCTGAGTAAGTCTCTCCGTATGATGAAGCTGTATTGACTGAGAACAGTAGGCGCCGTGGCAGGACTGAAGCACAAAGAGGAGGAAATATAAGTTCTTTTCTTATTTTTACACAACCCCGGGCACCACGTACTTCAAAAATATGTATCAAGACCCCAGCGAATCTGCGGGACCAAGGCGGAAATATCTTTGTTATCTCTACATGCTGTAGCACGCGAGAGTAACTATAGCTTACTCTGGCCCTCAAATATAACCTTACCGGCCCCCATTACTATGTATGTAATTTATAGTCATATCCCTAAATTGGGAGAGATATCTAATGGGCCCCTAATGTCCTAGTTCTGGCCACCACGCACCATACAAAGACCTTATATAACTATCAGCTGCTTGTGTGTATTTTGGGCAATTTGTTGAAGTCTTTTAGAGTCCCACATACTTTTCATTTATCTATTTGTGAGATCCCCACCCGCACGCCCATGCCCCCAAAAAACTGATCTATATTCGTGGAATCCAAGTACCTTATCCTAAGAACTTCTGTTGTGAAGTATCTGTCTGCTGGGCTGCTCAGAGTAAGCCGATGCCAAGCCGCTGCACCGTAACTTAGTAAACTTTCAGTCAGAAAGTTTTCAGACCTATCGAATTTGCAGGCTCGTCGCGCCACAACCCAAGTCCCCTTCAAAGCCCCTCAGTCCATTGCTTGAAGATGGGGTGAGGAGGAAAGAATCGTAATCAATGGCTCACTAGTAATTGCGATTTTCAGGACTGTACTCAGAAAACCTGGTATATAATTCCTTTGGGTTCAGGAACGCGTTGCCAAACAGTCATCTGGCAATGATGCCCCTAGCTACAGCCCATCGCTGCTGATGAGCCATAGGGTGCTCCTTGCCATCAAACCATGTCTCGTAACTAGGGACACTATTTGGAATATGTCCGTACGTTTGAGCGTGTCACCGACCTGAACAGGAAGTTTCGGATCTCCACTCCTGATAAATGTCTCCATGGAATAAATCAGTCAGTAAATTAAATCTTTGTTCCTATGATTTTTCTTCTTATGTCCCCTCTCATTTAAATTTTTGCAATAATTAAACCGACGCTTCAATAAATATATTACTCCTCTCCTGCAAGAAACTGTAGCGCTCTCGATGCTAATAATTGTCACTTCACACAACGTTACAAGTGAGTCTCTTCTCACAAAGACAGCCGAGCAGATTAGCAGCTGATACAGCGACGCAGCTGAAGATCATCAGTCAAGCATATCAAGATCAGTGGACTTTTCAATTCATTTCCATGCTCACATGACAATGTGAGTTCCAGGTTAAATTACGGTGCAGAGGCTTCATAACAAACAATGCAAATTGGCAGCCTACAGTCATTGAATCCTTAGCACTTTCTGGCTGGGTTCAGGCGGGGGATATAGTAGAAGCAAGCCTGCAAAAGGAAGTGCTGGAGTGCTGTTACAGGCTCAGCAAACAATTTTATCTCAGGAATACAAGGTACTTATTATGTTTCCATTTATCTACGTTTTCAAGTCATTATTGAAAACGCAAGTATAATAGAATCCCAGCAGCCTCATTTACAAGAAATAAGGCCCGCGGGGTCTTGAAGTATTAAATATGGTTGCACATAAATGTAGAAGCGGATGTAGAAACATTTTGGAATCCATGTATTCGTAGGGAAAAATCACGACTTTTCAACGAACTTGCTATAAATCAAAAGTCAAGCGTATACAGGACACTTTGTAATGTCCTTATCATACAAAGTGCTTCTTTTCCACTTATCTGGTTCTTCTATCCTTTCTCTTTCCTTCGAATCGTGAATTCTGTATTGCCACACGGGACAGAAGCTCCCTGAGGTTAGTTACATAGAGGGGGTTGTTTATTATCGCCGGGCCACAATAATGCTGCACCCCCCGCTGTCCCACCGGATACATCAGTGGCTTGAGCCCTTTTGATGTATCAGTGGGAACGAGGGGGCGCGTCAGCGTGTGACGGTTGTTTCCCACTGGATACACAAAAGGCTTAAGACTGATGTATCCATCGGGCAGCAGCATCACCTGCAAAAAACTAGGGATGGGTTCAGTTTTGCGCAAAAACTCGCATAAGTCTGGGCAAAGGGCTCCATGTGAGTACATCGACATGTTGACCCTATACAATGATAATGTTTTTTTTTTTTTTTTTTTTTTTGTTAAATGACTTTTTTTTGTTATGTTGTTATATGTTTTGTATTGCGTCCCATTTCTTTTCTTTGTTTTTTTTTTTTTTTTTTTTTTTTATTTTTTTGGTTTATTGCACAACTGAGATTACCACAAATGGACAAAACAGAGATTTGTGATGATTGTGTCTGAGAGTGCATCATTAGACGAAAGGAGTTTGGCAAGCGTATGCCTGGTAATCTGTGTGCGCTATAACATAATAAATATACTTTATGAGGACCCGCACACAAGTGCAAAGCCAGATTACATGATTTGAGACAAAAAGATCATAAAAAGGTCTCTTAGTTACTGCTGCGACTTTTTCTGCATTTAGACTTTTTGGGACTTTAAAGAAAAAACCCATACGAAAAATAGACCATAAGAATGTTTATAAAGGGTCCAAGGTGCCTGTTATATCTGTTGCGCAGAGGAGCTCCAAAAATAACATAGGAATGTCCCAAGAGCCGGCTACATGATAAATACTCCCATGGAACGTCCCAAGGGCCTGCAATGATAACATACCCCCATAGATGTCGAGTCACCAGTCTAATGTTTAATCTCCCCCATGGAATTAATCTGCATCTTGCTGCCCAGACAAACTGCTGTAAGCCCAAGAGGAGAGTCAATCTCCCTCAATCTCTCAGTCCTCTTCTCGTTTCACATGACTTTGGAGGAGAATTTTTTTTCTTAATTGTGTGATTTCACATACAAGAGGGAATTCTAGAAAGACAATTTATACCCTACCTGAGGGGCTCTTCAAATGTAGGGGAGAAAAAAAGTAGGTGACAGGGTTCCTTTAACAAGAAAACAGAAAAACGAATGTAACACACCAAAGGAAATGAAAGTTATCTGCCGGGGGTCACATGACTTCCCATTAGGTTCATACTTAATTAATCTTTAGAGGCGCAGCGGTGACCTTCAATGTTCTTACTAATCATAACTTGGCCATGTCCCGGCGTCTACCTTCTCGCTCCAAGTAACGGTGATGGAAAACTCAACTTTCATCTGTGGTAGGAAATATCGGCTTGTCTTTCTAACACTAAACGACAACTTTTCTACTTTGCCTCAATTTGAGCTATTTTTATTTTTAAGATTTCAGATCAAAGAGTGAAATTCAAAAATTGGGGGGTATTCTCATATGTATGATCTCCGAGTATGTGACAAATACACGTAGATATTGGTCTTGAAGGACCTCATAGATTATTGGTTGCGTGTAGCCGAACGAAAACCCGACGGATTCGGAAAAAACGCCGAATTAAAAAAAAAAGTGTCGCTGGACACTCGCTTACCTGCACTTGGCCCAGCTTGGTGAAATCCAGTGAACTCTGATGAACTTCAGCGCAGCAGTGACATCTGGTGGACGTCAGAGGAACTGCCTTAGTGAATCGCTGGAAGACCTGAATCCTCCACACAGAACGCGCTGCTGGATCGCGACAGGAACGGGTAAGTAAATCTGCCCCATAATGTAAGAAATGTTTTACTCAAAATGGAGAAATTTTGTTGCACTTGTAGTGAAGTTCCTCAAGAAACCCCAAAAAAGGTGTGCGTATAGCGGCTTATTTCATGGCGTCCTCTTCCACACAATATGGCGGCGGTATTTTTCATGTTGTTCTCGTTGTCTACGGCCTCTAAATGATTCAACAACATTTCATGAATAAGAAAACTTGTTACGCTCCTCCATCCTTCTATGTGTTCCAAGTATTTTTTTTTTCAAAGGTCGGAACATAAAACAGATACTAAAAAGGGGTGAAGAATCCCCTAGTTTAATAATTGTCACCCGTTACCATGGCAACCTAAAGACCCAAACAAGATAAAAGGAAAACTAGCTGTGCAATTGGGTGACACATGAAAGTCGGGAAGAATTATTGTACCAGCTGAAATTCCAGACACACGGTAATTGCTGAAGCGGCTTCAGATGGGGGATAGTGAGGGGCATGATTAAGGCAAGAAATGTAACAGATTCAGTTCTGTGCTATGAGTAATTTGAT
Source organism: Engystomops pustulosus (assembly GCA_019512145.1). Classification (NCBI taxonomy): domain Eukaryota; kingdom Metazoa; phylum Chordata; class Amphibia; order Anura; family Leptodactylidae; genus Engystomops; species Engystomops pustulosus. Next base: position 78,720,781 of record CM033649.1, read on the forward strand.
TTTAATGAGGCTGCTTAATTAAGTGGCTTAATTAATATATTTTTTAACTTTTTCTCAAAATGTCTCCATGTGATGGGGACACCACAGCCAAACCAGAATAGCACAAACTGCTGTTACACAGCCTAACGGCAAAGCAGTAAAGTGTAGTTGTCTTACTGTGACATCACTTTGTGTATTATCCCTGTACTGTGACATCACTGTGTGTATTATCCCTGTACTGTGACATCACTGTGTGTATTATACCTGTACTGTGACATCTCTGCATGTATTATACCTGTACTGTGACATCACTATGTGTATTATCCCTGTAC
>CM033649.1:78721157-78813376 GCA_019512145.1 Engystomops pustulosus
TACTGTGGACATCACTGTGTGTATATCCCTGTACTGTGACTACTGTGCTCATTTCCCTGTACTGTGGACCTCACTGTTGGTGTATTATATCCCTGCCTGTGAGCATCAGTGCACGTGAGTTCCCTGCTTACGTTGACATATGTGTGATATTATCCCGTACTGTGACATACACTGTATGTCATAGTCCTTTATGTAACATCACTTGTGTATTATCCCGTACTGTGACATCACTGTGTGGATTATCCCTGTACGGGACATCACTGTGTGTACTATCCCTTTACTCTGTGACATCACTTTGTGTAATTACCCCCTGGTACTGTGACATTCACTGTGGTTGATTATCCTGTACTGTGAACACGGTAGTATTATCCCTGTGCTGTGACCTCACTGTTGTGTATTTCCCTAGTACTGTGGACATCACGGTGTGATATCCCTTACTGTGACAAATCACTGGGTGTTTATCCCTGTACTGTGAACATTCACTGGGTCATTCCATTGCGGGTGTAACTCACTGTGTGTATTACCTGTACTGTGAACATCACTGTGGTATTATCTCCCTGACTGTGACATACGTGTGGTATTATCACTGTTTACTGTGAACATACTGTGTGCCACCAATGATACTTATAGACGAATTGTCCACAGCGATTCAAGGTCTCTGTTACTGGGGCTCAGAAGCTAATCAATCAGATATTATCCCTGATTTAGGGAGTGGAGGATGATAGTGTCACACTCACAAGTGGTAGGGTGAGAACTGTCTATCATGAGGAAGGTTCTCGATGGAGACCTTGGCCGCTTGGCTCCTCCAGTAACTTGAATGGGAGTGGTGGCCAAGCATGACAGTTGTCTTCAGTGGTCTTCTATCCAAAAGTGCTATAGATGCAAGGGCATTGCTTACATCTATAAAGAAGAATGAGGCTTCAAGATTGACCACAATTCTCTTTAAATCCAATCTCAATTAAGGAAAGGGGTATTTTGGTTGAAGAGACATTCCGTAGCTCCAAACAGTCTTTGCCTTTTGTGTGGTGGCTCACCCCCCCACGTGCTGACCCTGACCGAATACGTCAATTCTTGGTGAGTTCCGCTTTTGCTGTCTACGTATGAAATACATTAACCGTTTACCTCGCTTGAGCACCAACGGGACGGTCCAACCCTGGGCTTGCCTTTCCATTGGTTTTGGGGATCAGCCGAGTCCAATATGTTCTTTAAAAACTTGTCATCTGCCACCTCTGAGAAATAGACGAGCGAGTGGCCTGGGACCACCCAATATAATGGAGCCCCCCCCCTCAATGCTGAGTATAGCAATTAGTTAAGGCACCTCAAGGGAAGCACTTTACTTTGCTCTGCTGTGCCGTGTATGTGTCAATTAAACTTCCCTAAGCCTTCCCTCGAAGACCCACTGATTGTTGAAGAACCCTTCGAACAAAAAGTGATTTGCCATATAGGCACATGAGTAACTTGTTAAAATAGCTATTTAGAAAAAAAAAAAAAGAATCATTTTGTCCTTTTCATTTACTAAAAGTCCTTTTTCGGTCTCTCCATTCTACGAGACTAATTTTGATCCGCCATCATGTGTAAAATGAGCAAAGCGTGGCGGTTGGTGAGCGCCGAGGCCTCCTCCGTCCCCTCCACCATGTATAATATGAATGTGGATACTAGAGGCGAGACATGAATTTTTTGCCTAATCGAAGTTATATTGCTTGTGGATATGATGCGTCTTTTATATTCACGGCGAGGAGAAGAGAAATGCAGATCATTGGTGGCTGTCTGGCTTATTGCTTTCACTCGTGTTTCATAATATGTGGGTGTTTTTCCCCTGAATGCCTTGTAAAGTGGATAGAAGGAACGATATATTATCCAAGTGTCTTATGTTCTGGCTGGCTGTTTTGTGCTACGGTGCATTGCAGTCATTTCAGCTTCACAGTAAAAAACACGGAATCATCGGCCAAAACTCAACTTTTGGGAGAGTTCTCAGACTGTTAGCCATCTCCCATCAGTCCTCAATTTGATTGCAATTACTGTATGTGTTTGTCCTGTGGGAGAACTTACAATTGCGAAGGGGCTGAATACCTCAAAGCGAAGGGACCGGAGAGGAGAAATCTAGTTTCTTAATGGAGATGAAACTCCAACCAGCCTTATTTTGATCAAATTTCATTCAATTCTCCGTACTCTTCGTCAAAAGCCGGATTGGAGAGTAGTCAACGGTGGAATGCACCAGATTTTTAGTCCGGTCCGAAGAACAACTTGTAGAACTTTTGTATTGTTTATCTTGTACGTGAGTGGATGATCTGTGTCCTGCATGCTAGAGGATTGGAGATATCAAAGAACGGATTTTAACAAATTTATGGTTTTCCTTAAGTTAAAGCAGGGCGTAACTACAGCCCTGCTTCAGCGGTCCGCATGGTACCAGGCCTGTGCTCCTAGTTGCGATTGTGGCGCTACTTCTCCTTTAGGGATCCACCACGAAGAGCGGAGAAGGAGTGTAGTTCAGGTCTGGCCGCCCACTTCTAGCCCAAGATTGATGTTCCCCCTTCAGAGCGGAGTACTTTTATTACCGCAAGGAGCGGCCAGCGGAGGTCACCGGTCCGTTGCGCTGTTGGTTCCCAGCGCCCCACTCCTCTTCCGGGTACAGGACCCGTGGGATTACCAGCGGATCCCTCCATTGCTGGCTGAATGGCCAATGTCGCTGGTTAATTCTCTTGCTGAAAAGGCAATATTATAATGTTGCACTTTGTATCAAAGCGCGAGACAGAGGGCTGTTGGATAATGGAGCTACCCCTCATAAGGGGAGTTATAAAAAACCCTTGTGGCTGGAGTTCCGAGTCCGTCCCAAGAAGAGTCAGCATAGGAGACTTCAATACACAGACTTCCTCAGAAGCACATGTGCCTGTCTAGGCTGGTCTAAACCAGGTCCAAGTAGGAATCCACCTCCTGAGTTGTCCTTACCCTGCTCCTGAGCAGCCAACACCCTCCCCTCAGCCCTGAAGCCAACATTTACCAGCTGTGAGCCTGCTGCGTGACTGCTAATCCAACCGTTTCTCACCCCAGTTGAATTACGCGTGTGTGGTCATTGTCAGTTCCAATAAAACAAACTGGGGTGAATCCTTTACAAATCTTCCTCTGAGTGATCCCTTGCCGGAGGTCTACCTACCACGGGCACCCCATTGCCCCCCACAGGAATATCTTACATCTTCAGCCTCCATTTCTTTCCTTTCCACTGCCAGAGCCTGCCAGACTGTGGCACGAGGCCTCTGTCAGATCTCGAAAATGCACTTATTGTATTAATAAGTCTACAGTTCGTTCTGTTAGCAGTGCTGGGCTCAAAGGTAGGAGAAGGGTATAAAAAAGCCGGTGATGTGGTTTGTTCAGCTGCCTCTAACAAGCTCATTTGCCGGAAAAAAAAAATCCTTCCAGTCTGGATTCCCTCCGTATTGTTAACTCTTCCTGTGTGAAGATGCTTCCTTAACCCCTAAGGGACGGAGGGGTTTTCGGGCATTTCTGCGCTCCTCCAACTCAAAGCCATAAACTTGTCATTGTTTCGTGACAGACCTGTGTGAGGTCTTATTTGGTTTGCGTAACAAATGTTACTGTTCCCGTATGTTTATTTATGTTAACATGCCGAGTACACAAGCTGAAAAAAATTCCAATGTGGAAAAATTATAAAAAAACCGCACGTGTGTCACGTTCTGTGTGGGCACTGTTTTTAGACTTTCACTCTTCGCTCTCGCTCAATAAACACGCTCACTTTTAGTCTTAGTTCGGTGCGACGCTGCGGGATCCAAATTTAGATTTGGTTTTTATGTGTTAACTCATTTTCAAAAAATTAAACGAAATGTGTACAAAAAAGAAAAAAAAACTTTTTGCCATCTTCTGACGCTAAGTACTTTTCAGTAACTTTGGGCACAGAGATGTATGAGGGGTCATTTTTGCGAAATGAAAGCGCCTTTTCATGCTACATGTTTGAGGGTGTACAACATTTTGATCATTTTTTATTTCATTTTTTTATGTTATTAAAAGGTTAAAGTCGCATTTAGGACATTGGCGCCCAGCAGTTTCCCCGCCTCGTGTCACCGCCGGCCGGTACCTTTTTATATTTTGTAGATCGGTGCATTTGGGACGGTGGTGATACCTAATATGTTTGTGATTTCCTGTACTGTGACATCACTGTGTGTATTATCCCTGTACTGTGACATCACTGTGTGTATTACCCCTGTACTGTGACATCACTGTGTGTATTATCCCTGTGCTGTGACATCACTGTGTGGCCACTCAAATTTACTTAATAGAGAAATGTCCACAGAGTTCAGGGTCTTCAAGTTACTGGGGATCAGAAGCTAATCAATCAGATACTTATCCCTGATTTTAGGGATGGAGGATGAGTGTCACAATCACAAAGTGGTCATGGTGAGAACTGTCTATATGAGGAAGGTTCTCGATGGAAGACTACATTGACCGCCTTGGCTCCTCCAGTAAGCTTGAATGGAGGGTTGGCCAAGCATAGACAGTTGTCTTCAGTGGTCTTCTATCCAAAGTCTATAGATGCAATGGCATCTGCTTACATCTATAAAGAACTTGAGGCTTCAAGATTGACCACAATTCTCTTTAACTCCAATCTCAATTAAGAAGGGGGTTTTTGGGTTGAAGACATCAGTAGCTCCAAAACAGCTTCTTGCCTTTGTCGTGGTTGGCTTCACCCCACATTGCTGCCCTGCCCTGGTGAGTTCGGCTTTTGCTTCTACGTATGAAATACTTACCTGTTTACTCGGCTGAGCACCACCGGATATCCTGGTTCCAACCCTGTGCTTGCCTTTCCATTGTGGGATCAAGCGAGTCCAATATGTTCTTCTAAGAACTTGTCATCTTGCCATCTGAATAAACAGTGGCCTGGGACCAGCGAGTGGCCTGGGACCACCAATATAATGGACGCCCCCCTCCCCCCCCCATACTGTTTATTATGTTTTATATCAGTTCTAGGGAAAGAGGGGTGATTTGAATTTTTAATATTTTATTAATTTTTTTTATTTTTTAAACATTTTTTTTTCTTTTTTTTTTCACTATCTTTTAGACCATCTAGGGTACATTAACCCTAGATGGTCAGATCGCTGCTACCATATACTGCAATACTTCTGTATTGCAATATATGTCATTTTTGCAGCACATTCATTACAATGAGCCTCTGGCTCATTGTAACTGTATTGCAATATATGGCATTTTTGCAGCACATTCATTACAATGAGCCACTGGCTCATTGTAACGAATCTGCAGCTGCCAGATAGCCTTGTGTGAAAAGAAGACACGAGGCTACCATGGCAACCGATCGCCGCCCCCCGATGACGTTCGGGGGCGCGGCGATCGAAAAAAATGCCGCCGTCTTTTAAATGCCGCCGGCGACTTTGCCCGCGGCAACGGGGGGGTTAATAGCCGCGATCGGTGCTAGCACTGACCGCGGTTATTAGCGGTGGGGGTTTTATGCATTATGCAAAAACCCCCACCTTTGTATGAAGAGGACTCAGCCCGTGAGCCCTCTTCATACATCCCTTATACCTCTGCACCGTAGAGCTACGGCGCAGAGCGTTAAGGGGTTAAATGCGGTTTTTCCGAATCCGTCGGGTTTTCGTTTGGCCACGCCCACCGATTTCCGTCACGTGCACGCCGGCGCCGATGCGCCACAATCCGATCACGTGCGCCAAAATCCCGGGGCAATACAGGGAAAATCGGCGCAAATGGGAAATATCCGGGTAACACTTTCATTCACTAAAGTCCTTTTCTCGTCTCTCCCTTCTCGAGACTAATTATTTATCTGCCACTTCATGTGTAAAATTGAAGCCAAAGCGGCGGCGGTGAGCGTGCGGCCTCCTCCGTCCCCTCCACCATGTATATTAATGTGGGAATAAAGCGGAGAGCACATGAAGTTTTTTCCTGAATCGAATTATATTTGCTTGTGGATATGATTGCGTCTTTTATATTCACGGCGCGGAGAAGAGAAATGCAGATTCATTGGTGGCATTGTCTGGCTTATTGCTTTCCCTCGTGTTGTCATAAATTGTGGTGTTTTTCCCCTGTGAATGCCTTGTAAAGTGATAGAAGGAACGATATTATTTCCAAGTGTATTCATGTTCTGGCGCTTTGTGCTCCGGTGATTGCCGTCATTTCAGCTTCACAGTAAAAACACAGAATCATCGGCAAACTCCAATTTATGGGAGAGTCTCAGACTGTTTACCTCTCCCATGCAGTTCAATTCTGATTGCAATTTACTGTCATTGTTTGTCCTGTGGGAGAACTTACATTGCAGGAAGGGCTGAATCCCTCAAAGCGAAGGGACCGGAGAGGAGAAATATGTTTCCTTAATGGAGATGAAACTCCTAACCACGTACTTTATTTTGATCAAATTTCATTCAATTCTGCCGTACTCTTCGCTAAAAAGACAGATTGGGAAGTAGTCAACGGGGAAATGCACAGATTTTTATGTCACGGTCAGAAAACGTTGTAGAAATTATATTGTATTGTTTATCTTGTACGTGATGGAGTCTTGTGCCATGATGAATTAAGGATTGGAATCAAAAGGATTTTACAAATTATGGTTTCCTTAGTTAAAGGCAGGGGCGTAACTACAACCACTGCTACAGGGCCCACAAGGTCCAGGGGCCCGTGCTCCTGGGTGCGATTGTGGCGCTACTTCACTTTAGGGATCCACCACAGAGCGGAGAAGGGAGTGTAGTTCAGGTCTCGGCGCCACTTCTAGCCAAAGGAAGTGATGTTCCCCTTTCAGGCCGAGTACTTTTTACCGCAAGGAGCGGCAGAGGAGGCACAGGTCCGTGCTCTGGAGTTCCCGCAGCCACCACTCCTCCTTCCAGGGTACAGGACCCGTGGGATACACACTGGAGCTCCAGTGCTGGATAATGGCAATGTTGCTGGTAATTCTCTGCCTGAAAAGGAATATTAATAATGTTGACTATTGTAATGCAGAGCAGAGAGTGCTGGTTGGATAATGAGCTTACCACCTCATAAGGGGAGTTTATAAAAACCCTTGTGGCTGGAAGGTTCCAGGTCAGTCCAGAAATCCACCTCCTGGAGTCTGTCTTACCCTGCTCCTGAAGCAGCCAACCCTCCCCTCTAGCCTGAAGCCACCTTTACCAAGCTGTGAGCACTTGCTGTGAAATGATATCCAGCCAGTCTTCTCAACCCAGTTGAAGTTACTGCTGTTGTGGTCATTGTCAAGTTCCAATAAACAAACTGTGGGTTGAATCCTTTACAAACTCTTCCTCTGAGTGATCCCTGTGCCAGGCTGTTACTACCACGGGCACCCCATTCCCCACCACCAGGGATATCTACATCTTCAGCCTCCATTTCTTTCACTTCCACCTGCCAGAGACCTGCCAGACTGTGGACGAGGCCTCTGTACAGATATCCGAAAATGCACTTATTGTATAATAAGTCTACAGTCTTCTGTTAGCAGTGCTGGGCTCAAAGGTAGGAGAGGGTAAAAAGCCGTGTGTGGGTTTGTTCAGCTGCCTCTCAACCAGCTCATTTGCCAGCAAAAAAAAATCCTTCAGTCTGGGATTTCCCTCCAGTTATTGTCTAATCTTCCTGTGTGAAGATGCTCCTTAATCTGACCTCTAGTTACTTGGCATTTGCTCTATTTGCTAATATTCCCTTGCACTTATGATTTTGTACTGCAATGCCATCCTCGCTATGACTTCTTTTATTCTCATGTATGTCTTAACATTCTCCTGGTTATGACTTGGTTTGCTGACTTTGATTTTGTCTCCCCTTGCCCCTATTCTTTACCTCATTTATGGTAGGAAATTTCACCAGGTTGAGGGACATCATTTATTGGTTGCTTTCATGTAGGCAGGGGGGGTTATATCAAGTCTTACTCACCCTTACCCCCACTGACCTTAAAATAAGTTTACATCATAAAACCAACCAAATGTACCTTCATCTACCATAAATTACATATTCTAACTCTTGGTTTGTGTTAGGGCATTAATGTCTGCCAAAAGCACTCATCGACTGGACCAAGGACGACTATAAGTGTGTGTACATGACAATGCACCAGCTGAACACTTTCAAGAGCAGTTGGCCAACAGTGGTTCCTCCCAAAAATCCCCCCTAACTAATTGGTTTTGCTTTCTGGATTGTGACTTATCTTTCTTGACACAAAGTTGTGCCTTCTCTACAACTTTCCTGGCAGAGAAGACACATCTATCTACCCCACCCAACCACTTTGGGTGTGCTGAGGCAGGGATGGGGGGATGAGCCGGCAGAGGGATGAATGCCCAAGAAAACCAGTGGAGACTATAGCAAAAGACTCCACCCGTTCAAACCTGGTCTACCGGTCTGAGGTCTACCGGCCTCTTATGGATATGGGCTCCAGACCATCAAAACGCCAGTCTTAATGAATTCCCCCCAGAGTATCAGGAATGTTGCAGTACACACCTAATCCTTGGACTGTCTTTAAATCATTGGGATTTACTTACCTTAGACTAACATGTATGACCATCATTACTGAAAACGATGACAAATGAAACTAACATAGGCTGAGGCCTTCTTATATACTATCTTGCAGGTGAAGCTTTCAGATTTATTTTACATTGGTATTTGCTGGTTCTGCTGAGTTCTTTTATGTTCGAAGTGGGTTTAATGAGGCGTAAATCCCTCGCTATGCTGTGTAAGATTGAACTACAGCTGAGTGAATTGTGATATTACAAGTCACTGCTCTGACGACCTCTCATATTCCCTTAATACAAGGTGTCCGTAATTTTGTAGCAGCAGAGTTTTCTGGAATCTAAAAAGTATCTAACTCAAAAACACATCCCCTGCTCTAGGAGATGGAAAGGTAAGAGTAGTATTCACTCAATGCTCCGGCCATGGTTACATTGTCCATCATGTACCATCCTACTATTCCAAAATAGGCACAGATGCCACTGCCCTGTGATGTACACCCGGGCTTCAGTGCCGAACCATGGGCATTTACACAATGACCCCTAGTTATACTTTCCCAGCTTAAATAAACCAGAGATGAACAAGTACAAGTATAGACGTATAAACATAATCCGGTAACTTAACTATTGGTTCATTTAATGGATTTCCATCATCCATCAACTATTAATCAGTGGATGGTTAACTGTCTTATAGACCTGACTAGTTCTTTAAGACAAAGTACAATCTGCCCAGATCCTCCTTCTGCTCTATAACATGATGCCTGCAGATTTCTATGCGATCCCTCTGGCTGCGGCACCAGGTCAGAGTCACTGACTTCAGCCGCCGCCGCGATCGTATTGTGTGTGCCGGCAGCCGGCACACACTGTGATGTCAGCGCTGCGGCTGACGTCAGAGCTGCGCGCCGCACGGACCTGGCGCCGCAGCCAGAGGGATCGCATAGAAGACTCGCGCGGGCGCCGAAAAGGTGAGTTTAGATTTTTTATTTTTTAAATTAACTGTCCGGCTCCATAACGGGCCGGGGATCCGGCTCTTTAAGAGGGCACGGGGGCTGGTGGCTAAATACTTGGGCAGGGGGTTAAAGGCTACAAATTGGGGCAGGGGGTTAAAGGCTACAAATTGGGGCAGGGGGTTAAAGGCTACAAATTGGGGCAGGGGCTGACAGGCTACATATTGGGGCAGGGGCTGACAGGCTACATATTGGGGCAGGGGCTGACAGGCTACATATAGGGGGCAGGGGCTGAATATTGGGGCAGGGGCTGGCAGACTATACTGGGGCTATGTACTACTGGGGGCTGGCTGGCAGCTATATACTACAGGGGGCTGCTGTCTATATACTACTGGGGGTTGGTGGCTATATACTTGGGGGGGGGGGCTGTGACCAATGCATTTCCCACCCTCGGCTTATACTCGAGTCAATAGGTTTTCCCAGTTTTTTGTGGTAAAATTAGGGGCCTCGGCTTATACTCGGGTCGGCTTATACTCGAGTATATACGGTACTTTATTATATTTTTTTTACACCTGCTACAATTATAAACTCACGACCCTACGTGTATACATGTGCCGCATGTTCTCTTTCCTTTTTATTTTTTTCTCACAAAAGCTTCCCGGCCTCTACCATTCATTAAAAGTGTTTACTTTCAGCCTCCATGCCGATAGAGCGTGCTTGTGCTCTCCTCCAGCTGACTACCTCACTCGGCTCCCCCTTCCCCCATGCTGCAGGTGCACCATGCAATCCTCCTCCCCAGGTGTTATATTCTTTGAGACCATTGAGTATCCTGTTAAGCAGCCACAGCAGCCTCTCTCCCTTTCGACTTTTATCTTATCGTTCTCCATCCAATTAATTAACCCTTTAGATACTAACACCTCTTTATTCGTTAATCCCACTTTCTTTTTACATGGCCATTACAGATCTACCCACTCCTATACACCACCGGATATGGCACAAAATAGTCAAAAAAGATACCAACCAAAGTGACCATAAAGGAAATCTGCAGCATCAGGACTTCTTAGAACAATGTATAGGCTGCAGATTCTTTGTAGGCTTATAAGGAAGTTTAGAAGTTTTGAATACTGAGAATTCAGCAGGAGTTTATTATATATCATGTAATAGGAGGAGGACTATAGGACGTACGAGGCTTTCCCTGGGAGGATCAATGACCTCGGCTTCATCTTGTAGAAGTTACACTCGCCGCAGCTGGAAACAATAAGACACAAGGATCAAGGCATCGGGATGACAGTTACTTTAGTCAAATGTCATAATCCATAAACCCAAATGATTGTGTAATATTCTCTCCTGTCTGATATCAATCACATGACCTGACTGTCTCGCTGAGTACAGAGTTAGCAATGGGTTGATACATTGTAGAGCTCTGCTGTCACCTATAGCAACTATAGAGATGTATCTGCCTAATGTGATCTTCCTTCTAAATCATCCACAGTGCATGAAAGTGCATTCACTTTGGGGGGGGGGGCTGTGAGCAATGCATTTCCCACCCTCGGCTTATACTCGAGTCAATATGTTTTCCCAGTTTTTTGTGGTAAAATTAGGGGCCTCGGCTTATACTCGGGTCGGCTTATACTCGAGTATATACGGTACTTTCCTAAGTTACCATTATAAAGATAACCAAAAAAAAAATTCCAATAAATGGTGTCAATAAAAAAATAAACAGGCAATTACCCAGAAAATAATCAGATTTGTGTGCAAGGCAAATGAACTATGTAAACCCTTTTATCTATGTATGTGGACAGCGATATACCATTCACTATTTTACTTGCCTGGACATTGGGGCACATTACTACCTGGTACCAGTGCGATCCAGCGGCGCGTTCTCTGACGAGGATTCGATCTGCGGGATTCACTAAGGACGTGCGCTGATATCCACCAGGGGTCGCTGCTGTGCGGAGTTCACCTGCTTCTTACCGGTGCTGTAAGTGCGATCTTGGCTACAAATCTTTTGTAAATTCCGCAGTTCCTTTTGATGTCCTCCTGCAGTCTACTCCAGGACAGATTTTTTGGGGGTCTGTAACTTGTGTGGAGTTTCCATAACCTGGAGTTTATTGGGCACATTTACTTACCCGGTCCAGTCGCGATCCCACGGTGTCCGACGCTGATTAGTGCGCCCGATATCCAACAGGTGTCACTTCTTCGTCCCGGTGCATGTAAGTGCTGATCTTGCGACACAAATTCTTTTTTAAATTCCGCAGTTTTTCCGAATCCATCGGGTTGTCCAACGGCCACGCCCCCCATGAAAGCCGGCACCAATGTGCCACAATCCGATCGGGTGCTCCAAAATCCTGGGGCAGTTCGGTGCAAATCGGAAATATTCTGGAAACCCGCCGAAAGTGCAACGTTTGGACCCTTAGTAATTGAGCCCGAGTAGCACTCCGTGTCGCTGATACCGGGGTAACCACAGTCTTTTCTATCGGCCGGCTCCACAGCGCACTGAGCCTTATCTGTAAAGAAGGCAGAACATCCTTTATCCATACAAAACCAAAAATCAGATGTTTTTGTTACCACCGTCGTATAACATTTTGGAAAAAGTTGGATCCATGTGGATTGACAAGACTTTACATGACATAGAGTAAGTCAGGGGTGAACCTGCTCCCCAATTTGCTGCAGGTGGTGCTACCTGAGGCAGGAGGCTCAACTTGCCTCATGTCCGCTGCACTTGTGGTGTAAGTTCTTGATCTAGAAACTATGTAAAACTTCTAATCACTCATATTTCTCTACACACTGAACTAAAAAAATTCCCCAGTCCCCACCAAAGGAACCGGGGAACTGATGGGACCCGAGCAGCAATTTTTAAAAAAAATTTAGTTGTAAATTTTAGAGCTGCAGTGTTAATGCTCCCCCAAAGTATGAAATATTCCAAAAAGTTGCAAACATGTTGGTACAAGCTGAAGTGGCTATTATAAACGTTCTCCAACAAGTTTTCAGTCCATGGTGGACACAATGGGGCACAGTTACTTACCCGGTCCTGTCGCTGTTCCGCGACGCGTTGTCCGACGAGGGTTCGGGTCTACTGCGATTCACTAAGGTCCGTGCGCCCGATATCCACCAGGTGCATGTAAGTGCTGATCTTGCGACACAAATTCTTTTTTAAATTCCGCAGTTTTTCCGAATCCGTTGCGTTGTCTGACGGCCACGCCCCCCGGTTTCTGTCACGTGAAAGTCGGCGCCGATGTGCCAGAATCCGATCACGTGCGACAAAATCCCGGGGCAATTCAGCACAAATCGGAAATCGTCGGGAAACCTGTTCGAAAGTAAATGAGCCCCAATGGGTCCGATATTTCTCAGAATGTACCTTGTGTCTGGGAGTAGAAGCACCAGTTAACCCCTGGGATGCTGGGATCGAAGCAGCAGCTTTTCTTGGCACATTCCGAGGAGCTGATTCCGGGGTTACCACAATTCCTTCTCTTGTAGGGGAAGACTCCACATGGATAATGATCGTTCACTGGCAGAATTAATAAAAAAAACAAAAATCAGTAATTTGGTTGCTTGAAAGAGAAGACAAAGTGACGGCCCCTCAGGGTGCGACCAGCAGCATGGAGACGGTCAGGGTCACGGGATCTAGTATCAGCGCTGACATTCAGGTTTCATGTTTGATAGTTGTGGTGATATTACATGAGTAGCAGTAGATGGCAGTATTGTGTAAGCCATGTATAACACTCATGTATGGTGCTGTGAGGACTGTATGGCAGTATTATATAGTATATGAGGACTGTATGGCAGTATTATATAGTATATGAGGACTGTATAGCAGTATTATATAGTATATGAGGACTGTATGGCAGTATTATATAGTATATGAGGACTGTATGGCAGTATTATATAGTATATGAGGACTGTATGGCAGTATTATATAGTATATGGGGACTGTATCGGGGGTCATTTACTAAGGGCTCCGTGGCCGCATTTTCGTCGGGTATCCCGAATTTTTCCGTCGGGATTTTGGCGCACACGATCGGATTTCGGTGCATCGGAGCCGTGTTGCATGCAACGGAAATCAGGGGCGTGGCCGTCAGCAAACCCGACGGATTCGGAAAAACCGTAGAATTTAAAAACCGAATTGTGTCGCAAAATCTATCACTCACATGCATCGGGGATAGGTTGGTGAACTCCGGCGAACCTCGGCGGACCTCGGCGCAGCAGCGACACCTAGTGGACATCGGGCGCACGACCTTAGTGAATCGCCGGAAGACCAGAATCCTCACCTGAGAACGCGCCGCGGGATTGCGACAGGACCGGGTAAGTAAATGACCCCCTATGTACAATCATCTGGGCTCTCCCTGTTCTATTATATGCTGCCTGCAGATAGGACACTATGGGGCAGATTTACTTACCCGGTCCATTCGCGATCCAGCGGCGCGTTCTCTGCTCTGGATTCGGGTCCGGCCGGGATTTATGAAGGTAGTTCTTCCGCGGTCCACCAGGTGGCGCTGCTGCGCTGAAAGTTATCTCATCGCGCCGGAATGCACCACCTCGGACCAGGTGAAGGTAAGCGCTCCCCAAGTTACTTACCCGGTCCAGTCGCGATCCAGCGGCGCGTTCTCTGCTCTGGATTCGGGTCCGGCCGGGATTTATGAATGTAGTTCTTTCGCCGCCCACCAGGTGGCGCTGCTGCGCTGAAAGTCATCTCATCGCGCCGGAATGCACCACCTCGGACCAGGTGAAGGTAAGCGCTCCCCAAGCGACACTTTTGCGGTTTTTAAATGCGGCGGTTTTTCCGAATACGTCGGGTTTTCGTTCGGCCACGCCCCCCGATTTCCGTCGCGCGCATGCCGGCGCCGATGCGCCACAATCTGATCGCGTGCGTCACAATCCCGGGGCAATTCAGGTACAATCGGCGCAAATCGGAAATATTCGGGTAACACGTCGGGAAAACGCGAATCGGGCCCTTAGTAAATGACCCCCAATGGGGCAGATTTACTTACCCGGCCCTGTCGCGATCCAGCAGCGCGTTCTCTGTGGAGGATTCGGGGATTCACTAAGGTAGTGCGCCCAATATCCACGCGGTGTCACTGCGCTGAAGTCCGTCGGAGTTCACTGGAGTTCACCAAGCTATTCCTGGGTGCACGTAAGTGCGTGTCAAGCGACACTTTTTTTTTTTTTTAAATATGGCGGTTTTTCCGAATCCGTCAGGTTTTCTTACGGCCATGCCCCCCGATTTCCATTGCGTGCATGCCGGCGCCGATCCGCCACAATCCGATCGCGTGCGCCAAAAACCCTAGGCAATTCAGGGAAAATCGGCGCAAAATGGTAATATTCGGGTAACCAGTCAGAAAAACGCGATTCGGGCCCTTAGTAAATGACCCCCTACTGAGACAGTCAGCTCTGCTACATCTCTCCTCTATCACACTGTCAGATCTGATGTGCCTCCCTCCCCTTTCCCCCAGATAAAGAACTTATCTGCCTTGTGATAGATATATTTCGCACTATCGTCGGATATTCCAACGATAGTGCAGTCCGCGGACCCTTAGTAAATGAGCCCCTATATCTGTGAAATACTGTACAGGTGGTCATCTAATTAAAGACACCTGACTTACAGTTACAGACAGACATCTCTGACCTCTGTGACCTCTGGTGAAACTATCTGGATTTTTTACTTTAGTCCCAGGCTGCAATGATCACCTGTAAGGTGTCTGTAATGAATCTTTATTGATAATCCTTGTTCTTTGACAGCACATAATTGTGAAAATACAATTGTCACAGGGTCAAAAAATCTTTTGTCTGTAGCTACATTATAAAATATACAGTTCCGACTTACATGCAAATTAAACTTAAAAAGAAACTCTAAAGAACCTATCTCGTACGTAACCCGGGGACTTCCTTTATTTTTGTTAATAACAGTAAATTAGAGAATGTGTTATTTTGTTATCCTGAGTATATTTAAGAAACTTGTCTTCCTGGGAATACCCTTTTAATGGGTGAAGGTGTTTCTCAGTATGAAATTTGGTGCGTGGTTTGGGTGGCCATGGGCCCTTCAGAAGGCTTTGTCCCCGGGCTACTGCCTAAACCACCTATATTATAATCCACAGTTGCACCATGCAACTGTAGAATTTAAAAAAACTCTACATACACATGTATCTACAAATACATGTTGAAAAATAAAATTAACATGATAAATTTATGACATGGCATAATAATCATTTATGAAATGGCAGAATACTAGTGAATCTATCAAGCTGCCTGCAGATAGGACGCTACGTACAAACTGCTCAGCTCCTCCTGCTCTATAACATGCTGCCTGCAGATAGGACACTGTGTACTATCTGCTCAGCTCCTCCTGCTCTATAACATGCTGCCTGCAGATAGGACACTGTGTACACTTTTCTCCACTCCTCCTGCTGTATAATATGCTGCCTGCAGATAGGACACTATGTACACTCTTCTTCACTCTTCCTGCTCTATAAGATGCTGCCTGCAGATAGGACACTATGTACACTCTTCTTCACTCTTCCTGCTCTATAAGATGCTGCCTGCAGATAGGACACTATGGGGGTCATTTACTAAGGGCTCCGCGGCCGCATTTTCGCCGGGTATCCCAAATTTTTCGTCAGGATTTTGGCGCACACGATCGGATTTCGGTGCATCGGCGCCGCTTTGCATGTAATGGAAATGGGGGGCGTGGCCGTCAGCAAACCCGACGGATTCGGAAAAACCGTAGAATTTAAAAACCGAATTGTGTCGCAAAATCTATCACTCACATGCATCGGGGATAGGTTGGTGAACTCCGGCGGACCTCGGCGGACCAAGGCGCAGCAGCGACACATTGTGAACCTGTATCTATGACAAGGACACGTCAATGGAGTTATCTGGATGACATACAAGAGTTGAGTTCTGAAAACAGCCAATTGCTCCCCCCCCCCCTCCACCTAATTTGGCAAATTACAACAAGAAGAATATTAATCACAACATAAACTGTGTCACTGATAAGTATCGAGGACAATGAGCTGTTGTGTAATTAGAATCTGAACAATTCCGAACAATCTTTAAATAAACTTGAAAGAATCTATTTGTATTCCGCCATCGCCCAATAGAAATATAATAATGCAAATGAATGTAAACAAATATTCTGGAAAACCTTTAATTTGTTGGCAACAATTAACAATTATAGGCAATTGTCTCTTCTATTATGGCAGATTCTGTCATTTACAGCTATTTATGGCAGCAATTAGTTGATTCACCGTAATTTTCTTCCACCCACGACCATTTTACATTTCTACCCTCAAAATCCGTTTTTAACAATGTTCCCAGCTATAGACATAGAACTACAGTCAGGAATTAGCATAAAGAGCTTTGTGTTACCTTTTTATGTGAAAACTTTACTCAATGATGACAAAACTGTCAAAAAGTAGCAAATTGACAAAAAAGATGGCATCTCAACATCAAAGACTAATGGTACGGATACGGAACTGTATCTTTTATATTTGTAACACCAGACAGAATTTTTTGGTCTCTTTGACAATTGGATTTTAAAAATGTTGGGTTGTCATAAGAACCAGGATTAACAATAAATCTTCATTGCAGACACCTCTGATAGCTGTTACAAATGTTTATTGTAGCCTAAGGCTAAAGTACAGTGAGATACCAATTACCAAAGGTCCGTTTGTAAGTAGGGGTCGTCTGTAAGTCGGGTGTTCTTAAGTAGGGGACCACCTGTACAATATTGGTAGTAATATAAAAACACACATCCCCATATACATGTATGAAGCTTAGCCTAAAGTGCATGTGTAGTAAATGGAGAAAAACACCTTGACACAATCTCTCAAGGACCAAAGGATCAAGCTGGTGTTGTTACGACAGGAAGAAGTGTGTGACCTGAGCTTCTCACAACCGCTGTCCCTGCCTACTTTGCACCCCTATGCTACAGGGCCGGATAAAGACTCCCAATGGGCCCATGGCTATATGAATATTATAGCCCCGACAAGTCCAGAATTCACTTCTTTCTAGAATGAAGTTTTTTCGGGTGTTTCACCAGATACGTTATGGAACTTGGTCACTATGTCGCCACCATGCTGTTGAGAGAACATTCCTACCCCCCACCCCTCTTTCACCCCACACCCCCCCCCCCCAACTCACCCACCCCTCCCTCACTCACCTACCCCTCACCACCCTCCCCCACACATTTACCCCCGACCTCATCTCTTTCATCCGCCCCCCCCCACCCCCTCCGTTTCGACTAATTACGTCAACCTTTTGTTCACATAGGAAATAATTCAGCGCTTCTTGCTCACCTCCTTTGGTGAAGCCTGAGTCCATTTGGGGGGTATGTCGCCATGCCACTCTCTAGCCTGCCGCTGCTGCCGCTGCCTCTGCATGCCATCCCCTATAGTTTCAGGGTCAATTATTGGATGTTTTAGATGCTATCTAGCCTCATTTGGTCACTCTGTCATGGCCATGCTGTTGCCCATAAATTTGGCATAATGGTACGATTAAGCAGCCTCAGAGGCATCCATGCATGCTGCCCCTGCTGTTTCCTGTCCATTTCCGCAGAGCCTTGGTCCCCTTGAAAATTGCTCGAGTCTCCCATTGACTTCAATGGGGCTCGTTATTCGAGACGAGCACTCGAGCATCGGGAAAAGTTTGTCTCGAATAACAAGCACCCGAGCATTTTAGTGCTCGCTCATCTCTAATAAGGATGTGTACAGAGGGTGGGGAGTAGTAAGTTTTAAATCTTGAACGTTGTCCAAATCCATCCGGTTGTCTGATGGCCAAACCCCGCGATTTCTGTCGCGTGCAAGCTGGTGCCAATGCGCCAAAATCCACTATGAGGTGAAACAGAGCTCACAGGGCTGGAGGCAAGAGAACATGTTGATGTACATATCACAATTGACTGGAGTTCTCCTTTGACGCCTATTTCTTGTACCTGAAAATTCTTGTGTAGTGTTTCCAAGCTCTGCAATATTCCATAAAATGTAAACTTTACAGAAAGAAACAAAAAAAACGTATAATTAGGATGGGTGCCAACCTAAATCACCCCCCAAAAGCAGCATCCCCAAGTGCTTTTATAATTTAAAGCCAAAGAATTGTAGCTAGGAAAACTAACACTCTGCATGTGGAATTCTGTGATAAAAAGCTTTGAATTCCCAGGCTTCCCGAGCTAAGCCCCACCAGTGTAGTGAACCATGAATCTCCGGAAATTGAATTAGACTATAGCTGCAATTATTTTATACAGTGCCATCGTGATGGGAATTGCTCTGAATACCAGAAAACTGGAAAAATGAAAAGCACAGTAAAAATTGAAAGAGATTTTTTGTAATGCCTCCTGATAATGTACACGGAGGCTGTGGAAGTAAAGCGAGGTTGTACTTTTGTAAAACTAAGACAAGTTTCGAAAAAAGATGACATAAAAGACAACTAAAGCAAAACAGATGCAACCCCAAGTTCTTCCTAACGCATTGCTTGGGCGCAGCCTGTGAAGAGCTTTATTTGTCCTGGTGTGTGCTGTCGAAACATGTCTGGGAAAACCTCGATAAAACTTTAATCAATGACTGCAATTATCTGTTGAGAAGTGAGTATAGGAAAATCATTTATCTCCACATCTGCATGTGCAGAACGGCAGAAACAAAAGCCGCTCCGCAGCTTCTACTGGGGAGAGCGTTGGCATGCCAATACCTTGCCGAGGAAATTATCAGGACATCAAAATATTTGCCAAAAACGCAATCAGCTGTAAACGGAAAAAGCAAAGAGAACTGCCAAGCATTATTTTTTTTACTTTATTTTACAAAAATTTGACAAAACAATAAAATTGCACACCAATATACAATACATCGATAATTCCGTATTGTATATAACAACTAGAGCACACACAAAGAAACAGATGCCAGATGCCATTTTCTTGTAGTTTTGGTCAGAGAATAGAATATATTTTGTCTTTACTAGTTCTTATACTTAAAGGGATATTCCTATTATATTGTAATCTTCTTGCTTGATCGTACGGTACTAGACCGTTGGGACAACAGTCATGAACATCAGCTGTTTCTGCATTTCCTATTGGGTGAATTGGTAAGTAAACATGACCTTAAGATAGATGGACCTAGATTTATTCAGTCTGGAAAAGAGACTACTATGAGGGGACATGATTAATTTATATAAATATATAAAAGGTTTATACAAAAACTATGCTGGTAAGTTGTTCCAGATTAAATCAAATCAAAAGACGAGGGGGCACTGTCTCCGTCTGGAGAAAACAAGGTTTAATCGCCAGGGACGACAGGGCTTTTTCACTATGAGAACTGTGAATCTGTGGAATAGCCTGCCTCAGGCGCTGGTCATAGCAGAGACAGCAGAGAGCTTCAAGAAGGGTCTAGATGCCTTTTTACACCTAAATAACATTAATGATTATATTATATAGTATTGTTTCCCATAAATCACTTCCCCATCCATTCCCTTCCCTTTCTTGGTTGAACTTCATGGACATGTGTCTTTTTTGAACCGTATAAACCATGATACTATGATACTATATGATCATGCATTTCATTGGAGACATGTAAACAATCATATTCCATTGCAAAAGTGTACAAATGTTCTCTTTATGTGGAGTTTACATAGAAAGTCATGTCCTACTACAAGTCCAACCTATGGAAGAATTTGAGTTTTATGGGACAATGAAAATGTGACGGAAAAGTGCTTCAGTACACACAACTAGCCTTCAGAAGGCTACATATTGCCATTTCAATCATTTAGATGTCACAATGTGACCAGAAGTCAAACTATGCTTTTCTGGTCATTTCTATAGAAGTTTTTCTTTACCTCCCAGTTTCATAGAATAAACCCTAAAAATACTCATTATAATGGTAGTATGCATTCTGTCCTTTAGTCTCCCTCATGCCAGAGAATAAATAGATCCCAAATCAGACTCCCAAATTAATTCAGACCCCAGACCAGACCCTCTAAAAATATTAAAAATCTTCAACGAACATCTTCAAGCAAATGAAGACCACCCAAGATCAGCATTGGACTATCCTTCTGTTGCTTGTAACCCTCCTCTTTTTTGGAAACTGCACCAAAGTCCTGACACTGGTCCATATATTATACTGCAAGAGTTAAGAGCCCCAATATAAAAACAATAGTTTATAAACCCCAGACCCTCTAAAAATATGGCAAGACTGTAGAAACAGATATACTACCCACTGCTTCACTGCTCTTCAATCCTCTTTACTTTGCTGAAGAAGACAAAGTCCTAACTTTGATCCCATCATAAAGATGATGTCTGTAGTGGCATAAAGGAGTGAAGAATAAAGCTGAAAGAAGTTGAGTATTTTGCAGTGTCGCCAAAAAAGTTCCCAGACACTTTAGTAGTCCAGGAGTTCTTCCTTTTTCCCAATTTCTGGTGGACATTCCATGAGTTTTGGCAGTGGTTGTCAAACAGGACTTGTCATAGGTCTGTCCTTGGTACTAAAAGAGTAGTCAGTATTGAGCATGGAATGTTTTTGTGAAATTTCACTCAATTTGGAGCTCACATTCTGTACTGTAATGAAACAAATATCTCTCAATTGACAGATTAATTTCTTCGGACATTAGACATCAGAAGAATGTCAGCTGCCAATTTCGGGAATGTCATCTGTTTGGTATGTAAATGACTGGTGATCAAAGTAACGTAGCAGCAGGAACAATGAAAGTTATCAGATACTGGCTAGCCGCTTCATAATCCCTCAGTCCAGTCTAGTCATCAGATAAGAACTTATTTCAAAGCCACATTTTGCAGGTTGTTCTATGTTCTTTAGTGTAAATGGAATTTCCATCAAGAATTAATTAAGATTATGCAATTTTACTCTACCACAAAGTCAATTTCTCTTAGAAAATAGATTCCCCTCATTTCTTTGTTATCTTTTGCACAGTATTCGGGCCCTTTGTAGATTGTGGGCCAAGTAATTAAATCTATGTAGTCTTTGTTACCTCTATATACAGTATCAGAACCAAGCTTACCACCAAGATACAGCACCAAAACCAAGATTTCTACAATATCCACAGAAGCAGCACTCCAATTTCCAGAAGTAGAGGTAGTTTTTTCACTCATAGTCAGTTGTACAATACCCGTTTCAGCTCCTCATTGGGGCCATTATCAAGTGAACACATTGGGGCAGATTCTTCCGGCGATTCAATAAGGTAGTTCCTCCGACGTCCACCTGGTGTCGCTGCTGCGCTGAAGTTCATTGGAATGCACTGAAGTACACCAAGCCGGGCCGGGTTTTCATTTGGCCACGCCCCCCGATTTCCGTCGCGTGCACGCCGGCGCCTATGCGCCACAATCCGATCGCGTGTGGCAAAAACCCGGGGCAATTCAGGGAAAATCGTCGCAAAACGGAAAAATTCGGGTAAACCGCCGTAAAAAACGCGATTCGGGCCCTTAGTAAATGACCCCCAATGTCAGATCTAAACTTACTACATAAATGCAGTACTAAAACCAAGCTTACTATTTGGTACAAGTACCATACAGAGATTTAATACCACAGCCAGACCTACTACCTAGATCCACAACTAGAACTAAGATTAGTCAATAAAATAGCAGAAAATCAATAAAGTTTCATAATCAGGCTCATTGCTTATATGCAGAAGCAAGTTTACTATAAAGCCATGGTAACAATCATCAAGTGTAAATGACCTTACATAAATACAGGACCATAACCAAGATTTCTACATATATAAAGTACTAGAACCAATCTTACTAATAATAATAATTCTTTATTTATATAGTGCACACAGGTTACGCAGAGCTTGTCAAATTGGTCCCTGCCCCCATGAGGATCACAAGCTAAACAACCTACCAGTATGTTTTGAAGTGTGGGAGGAAACCGGAGTACCCGGAGGAAACCCACACAAACACGGAGAGAACATACAAACTCTTTGCAGATGTTGACCTGAGTTGGATTTGAACCCCGGACTCCAGTGCTGCAAGGCAGAATTGCTACCCACTCAACCACTGTGCTGCTTCAACTTCATAGGTACAGTACAATAACCAAGCTTAATACATAAATACTGCACCATAACCAAGCTTACTACTCCCCACCCTCTGTACACATCCTTATCTAATGCATTGTAAACGCCAACATAACAAAGCTTATGAGCTGCTCTTTTTAAAGATTTTTTTTCCTTGAAAAAGCATTTATTTTACATACAAAAAAATTACAACAGTATATCATCCTTATAAAGTTTCCTTTCCTCTATACCCATCCTTTCAAGGACCCTACAAAAGTTTCGGGAGGACGAGAGCAACAACAAAAAATAAATAAATACATTTTTAAAAAATTATAATTTTTTTGATTTAGGAACTACCAAGGGAGAGAGATTTTTTATTTCTCTTTTTTCCTCCTCTTTTTTCTTCTTCACCCTTTCTTTCCCCTTTCCTTTCCCTTTTTAAACACTTTCTAAAATTCTGTGTACATTCTCATTCCTCTTTGTATTGTAACCTCTGGTACTTCACTACTTGGAAAGGAGGAACAGAGAAAACAGAGAGCAACCTGGAGTGTTGTGCTGTCAAACCTGTGTCAGAAGCAGCATGACTGCTGTCTACGTACAGGAGCGGAACAGACTCTACAGCAAAATACATTTTTTTATTAAGCTTTTTTTTAGAAAGTTGCTTATTGCTTAATATTTAAATTGACAATTGCCTTTAAAATGTCCAACACCCATTGTACCTCAGCTATAGAGAGCAAACCCAGTAGGGTTTTTGTGTAATTTCACCTTAAATCCAGACTTTATTTCAAAATCTCAGGAAAGCAAGTTAATAGTAGCGTAAAATTTCTCCGCTGTCATTCAGCGAAGGAAACGGTGAAAGCGAGTTACGTGGCTTTTATGCTCGGTTTATTATCAGACGTTAAGCAGTGATAAAAAGATACATACACTAAGAAGACAGATGAAAAGATTTGTACCAATGTGTGGCTTTTATGTAATTTGTCAAATTTCTGACATAAATGTTTATTTTCGCGTATATGGGAAATGCTGGAGGATGAGGCAAAGCTTTCAATTTTATAATATCTGACACATTGAATACACACCCTTTGAGATAATATAATTGTGCACTGACAGGCAGATACAGTGGGAGGCATAAAAGGCCAATAAACAACCATTTATAGAAGGCAGACTGGAGTGCTAAACATAACCCATTGCCGCCGATCCGAGAAGAACCAGACAAGACTTTCAGAGAATAACATGTCGCTATCTTATTACTTTTTATATATTACTGTTGCTAGGTACTGCTGCTCCACAGACTTCTAATTATGCACATGTGTTTTGTACCATCAGTATCTTGGATGGATTAAAGGGAAATGCAACTCAATATAGTTCTCTCAATATGTCTAGGGGAGACATATTGTACTTCATGCAACCAATACTTCATGTAGACAAAAGTATGAAAGTATTGAAAGTATGTAAAAATATGCAAAGTTTTCCAGGATTTGATAAGGAAAACAATGCCTCTTTTAGCTACCTTGGAAGGCAGCTCCCTTGACATCAAGCATGACCCTTATGACAGTGGTGGCGAACCTATGGCACGGGTGCCAGAGGTGGCACTCAGAGCCATTTCTGTGGGCACTCAGGTTGTCCCCCCACAGGACAGCGTTCACCAGACAGGAACATAGCCACCACATCTTCCTGCAGACCCAGGCAACTTAAGAGTTGCTCTCAGCACTATTTTAAAGTGACACTTCATTGGCTGTTTGGAATTGCGGGAAAAGTGAGAAGGTGTGAACAGGGCTGCATTATCTTTGGAGGTCCTCCTGCTGTACCCTTCATTCATCCAGAGACACTGGAGAAAAGCTACAATGAGAGTCTGAATTTGCCCTCCTTTCAATTGCATTGGTGGCCTCAGGGGGCTGATACGATTGAAAGATGTGGAAGAACAGGTAGCAATAAGTAAATAAGTGGATTCTGGTTGTAGCTTGGGCACTCGGTCTCTAAAAGGTTTTCCATCACTGCCTTATGACATGATGTGGGATTAAAACCAAACCAGTGTATCTATTCCAGAAGGAACATACTCCCAACTGTAGACAGCACTGTGATGTCAAGGGAGCTGCCTTACAAGGTAGCTAAAAGAGGTGTTTTTCCTTATCCTATCCTGGAAAACTTTGCATATTTTCCCATAATCCCTATAGTGGAGCATCCATGGTTATAAGACTCCACACGCCCAATTGACCTCCCGACCTTGAAAGTATGTAAGCATCATACATAAGTAGTACTTCGGGAGGTGGTGGTCTCCATAAGTGTGTGGCACTCCATCTGGATAACTTATGGCTACCAGTGTGTTGGAATGGGGCTTTTTACAAGTAAAAGTAGACAAGTAATGATGAGCGGACCCAATAAAGTTGGAGTTTGACTGAGTTCTAAGGTCACCTGAACTAGTTACCATCACTAGTAACACCTGTGATTGGGACCAGCACTGATCATGGGCATTAACCTGATAAAAGCCGCCAGCAAAATTGGCGGCAGCATTTAGGTTCCCAAAAGTGTTTGGGTGTCACTACTATAGGGGGAATCGTGATCAAAAGAATTAACACCCGTGATCAGGGTTACCCACGGGAAGGGGGGATGAGCTGAACCTGAACTTCTCACAGAAGTTCAGATTCAAGTTTGGGCAGTCAAGTTTGGCACAGACTTTTTGTCCCCTCATCCCTACTGAGAAGCAAAACATAGCAAAAAGGAGTCTCAGTAGTTGATCAAAGTTGCGTGTGAAGACAGTAAGTAACTAAAGAGCCACTGTTCACTTTCTAATAGAGAGAAGTAATGCCTTTCAGGGTTGAGAAATCACAGTAGATATATTCATTCATATTGGTAATCCTTCCCAAAACAAGCCCTGAAAGGGTCATAAGAAAGGTGCAGCACAGAGCTGAGCTAAATAATCAAAAGCTAAAATTCAATTACTGTTCCATTTTTTTTTTTAATATGGTGCAAGGACCCCCGGTCTGCCAACCGAACTGCTGCACCGACACTGCAACAGTTCCGCCTGCAGTCGCAGTAGCTGTAGTCATAATTATCACAGGCTTATCATGTGATTCACATTGATTTACAAAAATTATACCTGTACCTTTTTCAACCATAAACCGTTATCCCAATGCTATTCTCACTATTCTACGCACCATTGCCTTATCCACCACAGACTACATTTCAAATAGTTCTGAATCTTTGTTTTGACCTATGCTTGATCTTTTTTATGAATATTAGGATATCAATGACTATTAGGAAAAAAATTAACTAAAACACAAACCCGAACTGCCTCTGCTTTCTTGTGGAACATCTCCTCCATGTCCTTTGCCAGTTTTTTGACAAGGTGAAGTCCATCAATTTCTTCTATGGAAACTTCCTTCTCAAATTCTTTGTATTTCTAATAGGAAAAAAAGGATATAACACTGATAAAATATTTCTACAAACATTCAGCTCCAAAAAAACACAATAATAATATTAATAGTATAAAAATAATATTTATACACTTATATCACCCTCAGCCAATTAGTTTCCTTCAATGACAATTGTACTGAAAGGAACTAAAAGATTAGTCAATTATTCAAGATTCCTATGTGGCTTTATTTGTTCCGGAAATTGTTATATAACCTCCTGTAGCCCTCTAAAACGCAGATTTTTTATTCTAAAAAGATCCATTCATTTTAATTAATTGCAATGCATTGTGTTTTGGATACATTCCAATCCCGGCAGGAAAGTGCAGAAAAAATCTTGAAATTAGTTTCATTATTCTTTTTAAATCCAGTCAGGTACGAAAGGCCAACAGAATTATTATTGTAAAAGCAATAAAAAGATAACGATTCCGTCAAAGTCTACACAGTAAAGCTGGAAACAGAGTTCCAAAAATAAAATTCAATACGTTCGCTAAAAGTATTTTAGAAATTTTGCAAATGGGTATATTACAGCCGAAATGTTTCATTTTTAACACATAAAATTTCACTCCTCTTGGGGAATTTGGCAACAACAGTATAATCCCTATGAAGTCAAATGGACCAATAAAAGAAATATATATAATCGAGTATAAGCCGAGTTTTTCAGCACAAAAATGTGAGTGAAAAACACTAACTCGGCTTATACTCGAGTCAAAAAGCTAAAAAAAAAAAGACTAAAAAAAAAAATCTAAACTCACCTTTCAGCGGCCGCGCGAGTTTCTATGCGATCCCTCTGGCTGCGGCACCAGGTCAGAGTCACTGACTTCAGCCGCCAACCCGCGATCGTATTGTGTGTGCCGGCAGCGCCCACATGTGATGTCAGCGCTGCGGCTGACGTCAGAGCTGCGCGCCCGCACGGACCTGGCGCCGCAGCCAGAGGGATCGCTATAGAAGACTCGCTGCGGGCGCCGAAAAGGTGAGTTTAGATTTTTATTTTTTTTAATAACTGTCCGGCCTCATAACGGGGGGGACCGGCGTCCATAACGGGCGGGACCGGCTCCATACGGGCCGGGGACCCCGGCTCATAACGGGCCGGGACGGCTCCATAACGGGCGGGGACCGGCTCCATAACGGGCCGGCGGACCCGGTCTCATGGGACCGGCTCCAAACGGCCGGGGATCCGCTCCTAACGGGCGGGGGATCCGGCTCTTTAAGAGGGCACGGGGCTGGTGGCTAAATACTTGGGCGGGGTTAAAGGCTACATTGGGGCAGGGGGTGTTTAAGGCTACAAATTGGGGGCGGGGGTTTAAAGGCTACAAATTGGGGGCAGGGGCTGACCGGCTACACATATTGGGGGCAGGCTGACAGTCACATTGGGGCAGGGGCTGACAGGCTACATTAGGGCTGGGCAGGGGCTGACAGGTATATATTGGGGCAGGGGGCTGGCAGACTATACTGGGGCTATGTACTACTGGGGGCTGGCAGCTATATACTACAGGGGGCTGCTGTCTAATACTAATGGGGGTTGGTGGTATATACTTGGGGGGGGGGCTGGAGCATGCATTTCCCACCTCGGCTTATACTCGAGTCAATATGTTTTCCCAGTTTTTTGTGGTAAAATTAGGGGCCTCGGCTTATTACTCGGGTCGGCTTATACTCGAGTATATACGGTACTTTCCTAAGTTACCATATAAAGATAACCAAAAAAAAATTCCAATAAATGGTGTCAAAAAAAAATAAACAGGCAGTACCCAGAAAATAATCAGATTTGTGTGCAAGGCAAGAATGAACATGTAAACCCTTTTATTTATGTATGTGGACAGCGATATACCATTCACTATTTACTTACTTGAACAGATATTTGAGAGGCGTGGTGATGAGCGGACCTGATAAAATTCATCCAAACCAGTATTTTAAAAATGAGTTTGGGTTTGAACCCACACGAACCCCCACTAGTAGCACCTGCGATTGGTGCGGTCTATTCTCTATGTAGAGAGGAGGGGCGAGCAGCTTTCCTCCTCTCCCAGCGTGCCCAACATGTGCCGTATGGCCCCCGCTATGGCCGGACGGGCACACGTTAGTGTGCATGAGCCCTTAGTTTGTAAGAAACAGACTGCTAGTGCCCCTTAGTTACACGGTTACTTTTACCTTGCTATGGCAAATCTGTCTACAGGATTAAAGACTGGCCTCTCCTCTCCTGTTTGTTAACAGCTGTGAGTATTAACCCTGCTGCTCTCTCCCTGGCTGAGCATTCTCTGAGCAGTATTTTTCAAATATCAAGGTGAAAATGAAGGGGTTAATCCTCCCTTCTCAGAGCTGTTTAACCAAACAGGGAGATTAGATGTGATATTACGCAGCCTCCATAGACACACACTGTACAGGATGGTATATGCATCTCTTTTAAAGACTAAGCAGAATTGTTAATGAAATATGTAAGAAAAATGTTACCCCCCCCCCCCCGTTCAATATAAAAAAAAATTATCTCAATGACGGTTACACTTAAAAGAGATAATGCCTGCAAGTTGCTGATAGTAATAGTAATAGGTGTAATAAAGCGGAGGGGTTCAGTCGAACCCAACTTCTAGTGACAAACCAGTGGCGTAATAGAAGCTGAGGGGCCCCAGAGCAAAGTCTGTGCCAAGCCCCCGACTATAATGTATGGGTGTATAGTATAATAGTCTTTCGTATTGCAGTGATGGCTAACCTATGGCACTGGTGCCAGAAGGTGGCACTCAGAGCCCTTTCTGGGGCACTCAGGCCATCACCAAGAGATGACTCCAGGTATCTTCCTGCAGTCCCAGACAGCCCGACTTGCTGTGCACAAGATATTTTAAAGTGAAGTGTACCTGGGACTATTTTCTACTTTATTGGTGTCCTCAGGGGGTATCAATAAAAACTGTGACAGAGCAGGGAGTATAAATCACAAATTACATTTCTGTGTTGGCACTTTGCGATAAATAAGCGGGTCTTGGTTGTAGTTTGGGCACTCGGTCTCTAAAAGGTCGCTTTCACTGTCGTATTGGAAAGTGACACCATAAGGGCCCCTAAACCTCTTGGGCCCGGGTGCGACGCAGCACTCTGCATAAGTTACACCCATTGACAAACCCAAACTATGTGGTTCGCGGTCAGCTCAGCACAAGAGTGAGTTGATTAATTTGATCTTCTGAGATGAAGATTGACTCGGCTTTAAAACATTTACTTCTTTCCAGTAGTAAATGGAATGATCATTGATGATTGCTGGGAAATTGACATTACAATTAACTTCATCCCATTCAGTCTGACATCCATTTAATAATACGATTAGTTTGTATTTAAGTGTAAATACACAAGATGATCAATAAGGATCAACGGATCAGACAAACATACTGCTGAATAGAGCTCCACGCTGACCTCCATGGCATACAACCTATAGACAGGGGGGCGCGGTTTCTGGAGAAAGTGACTATTTTCCCTAAATTTTCTGCATCCACCTTCATACAAAAACCAACATTGAGCTCTCTGGATCCTGGGCTGTGTCCTCTTAGTGAAAAGCTTGTTCCAATTTGTGAATCAGAAGTTATGGCTTCCATAATGCTTCTCATAGTAATTATTAGTCGCTGTAGGTCACAGTCGGCTCTATCATAAATTGAAATCCTTTTCGTAAAACATATTCGGGCAGAACAGATGGTGGTGGTCAATTTACTATTCATTATGGGCCAACCAGAACATCATGTACCAGGTAGGAGTTGTTCCCCTTAGGGAGCAGTATGCTCTGTGCCATTAACCCCTGAGATAAGTGGATGGAGAATGTGTGTAATGGGGGGTGCACAGAGGTTAAAATGTTTTATGTGATATTTAGCAATTTTTTTTCATAAAAATAAGGTGTTGGAAACACAAGGTACAGACGAGAAACATACCGAGTGTTGTATGAATATGATGGCCCAATGGAGATTGTACATCCTACAAACTGGACTCCCCACAAAAAGTTGCAAATAGTGGACAACTGTTTCTGGGCCCGGATGAGGGTATGTGAGGGGTTGGCGGATACTCATGGTTTTTGTATGTTTGTGTGTAGGGGGGGCAGGATATTATGTAATTTGCAATATATATGTATTATAGTTCTGCTCCACTTCCTTATGTATAAGTGAAGCCTCCGTCGTCTGTTACCTCATCAGCCAGAGATTTCGTTCATAAAACTGGCTGCAGATGGAGGGTCTGTGATCCTATCGTCCATGAGCAATCACCTGCCACGGACCTTACGATAGTTTTCATGAATATAAGATTAAGGTCCTGGCAGGACGATTGCTCATGAAGGTAAAGATCACATGACCCTCATTGCGGCCATTTGGACAGAAATCTCTGGCTGGTGTGGTATTATGCTAATGAGCCTGAGAGGCTACCATAGCCCCTCTGTGTTACACTGTCTCACCCTGCCCCTGCTTCCTCAGCAGTTGTGCAGTGAGTCGCCTGCTATAATCTCAGCACTGAGAGAGTGGGGGGTGTCTAAGTTGCCCCTAAGGTTCATTTGCATAATTTTCAAAGTTGATTTTAGAAAGAAGGAGGCCATGAATAACAAACGATTAGCACAGTCACAGTGCCTGGATCAATGAGGAAGTGTCCCTGGGTAATCATGATGAGTTTTGATGGTAGATTCCTTTAAATGATGTAAGTAAGATGACATTTGTCTGGAAATCTTACATCTCAAGACATTTTAAGGTTTTTTTGATCCTACAATGTTTCATTTAAATCCCATATCCTCTGTTCATCTGCATTCCTCTTCCATTCTGCCCGTCAGATTGCAATGGCTTGTCAGAGGTTTTGTGATCCTTACAAATTGTGGAATGCAATCAGAGAACAATGCGGCTAAATTGCAAGCCGTCTGTCAACACAGGTCTGAAGGTTTAATTGTAGATCAACCAGGTATATATCCCGTGGCTGAGAGATGGAAAAGGGAAGTTCACCTATCAGCCATATCATTAACCTCTTTGTGACCTCGTAAGGGTGTTTGGTTCCCGAAAGCAATGGCTCCATTCACTAACAGGGGCTGTTTTAGGCCCCAGGATTCCCATTAATGATCTATTGAAAACAATAGGTATCGATTATTGTGATTGTCTGAAATCCTTATAACAGAATATTTCCTCCTTGCGTCCGAAGGCATCAACTTTTTGTTTGTGTCCTGTGTGTTATAAGGGCTTCATCATTTGCAAAATAATTTTATTTGTCATTGTTTTTAGGGTTCATGTCAATTACAAAATAACACTGATTGATGGGGTGGTATTTATAATGCCGACAAGTAAAAGATTTTCCCACTTTTCTGTCCCTCAGGTCACTTTTTTGAAACTGTGCGATAGGCAGGCCAAATTACTAGTAACGGACTGGCATAGACTTCATTCCAGTGGCCGTACATGTACTTTCATCGTAAGGTAGATGTGGCAGTGACCTGTAAGGGGAAGCGAGCTCAAACACGACGCAGTGCTCCTGATTCTCCCTTCATACACTGACACGTCGACTCAATGATCAAATCTAAGAGAACGCCGCAGTGCGTTACTGCACTACCCACGCTAGTAGGCCTCCCGGTCCCACTCGGAGCGGTGCGACCCGAGTGCCACCGGCGGTCCAGCGCAGCGGACGTTGAGATAGCTACGTAGGCCTAGACCAATCGCAGACGGGGGTGGGGTTAGCATCGGGTGGTACAGGTAACCTGGACAAGCAGGGCCTGCACAACAAACAATAGTGGGGCACATTTTACCAATGTCCGAGGAGTTACCTAAAGGTGCAGTTCCAACGATTCACTAGATTGCGCACCCGGATATCCTTGCATGGTTCGCTTCCAGGGTCTCAGCTGACGGGGTTCACTCTTTCTGGGTGTAAGTCGGCATCTCTTGGCCAACAATCTTGAATCTTAAATCCTGCGCTCAGTAAGCTTAAGACTTGTGACATGTAACATGGCAGGATTTTGTCAGAGCATGTTCATTCCGAAATACTAATAGCTAAATCTGTATCAATGTGAAAACAGGGGCGAGTGGCACTAGCAAAATTCTTATTGTTCGGCGGGACAGAATCTGGTTAATTGCGCTCCATATATAGGCATGTTTTGCCAATCAGAATCCAGAATTTAAATCCATTGGGTACACATGACCCAAAGTCAGAATAGTCCTAGCCTATATGTGGCCTGGCCCAAGCACTTCTCTCCAGCTTGGCTTTTCTTCTCTGCTCTCTCACGAGGAATAAGCTCCAGCATGGAACAGCCAGACTTTGGGAGAAAACAAAACAACGAAAAGATCTGTATTTCTGTAGGGACAATATGTGTTATCAGTCTCTCAATACAATGATAATCCTAATTGTGGCTTACAAGCTCTCTCTTTCTCTCTACGGCGCCTCCTAATTATTATCTATGCTGAAGCGTTCCTAAAGGAAATTAGAATAATCAACATTAAACTTTGTGAATAGTAAGGTCTCTAATGAGATGGGGAAAATTATTGGTAGTCAGCTATATATAGTATTCAGTAGAGATATTTCAATGCAGAGCTTTTAGTAGAAGTTTGAGGGACATCATTTCACAAGGATGAAGGTTTGTAAAAGCCAAGCACACGGACATACTGAGGTGCCCCTCTGGCAGGATCCTTCTTCTTTAAGCTTATTAGGACATGTTTTTTTTTTTTTTTAAAAGGCCTTCTTCAATTTATGCAATGAGTCTGAGGGGCTGTGGGTCTCATAGGGGTCTCGGCGCATTTGGCCAATTAATTTAAAGCTTTTTTTTTTCTCCCTTTAAAACAAGGGCAAAGGAAAGCTTAAAGAAGAGCATCTCCTGCAGATAAACACCGGTCCCTGGGGTATAATGTGACCCTGTTAAGCGCAGAGTAGAGCGTAGTCATCACAGGCAGCATTAATATTCAGAGTAGTGTCATGGTCAAGATTCCTATGTGGCTTTATTTGTTCCGGAAATTGTTATATAACCCTCCTGTAGCCCTCTAAAACGCAGATTTTTTATTCTAAAAAGATCCCATCTCATTTAATTAATTTGCAATGCATTTGTGTTTGTGATACATTCCAATCCCGGCAGGAAAGTGCAGAAAAAATCTTGAAATTTAGTTTCATTATTTCTTTTTGAATCCAGTCAGGTACGAAAGGCCAACAGAATTATTATTGTAAAAACAATAAAAAGATAACGATGCTGGTTCCGTCAAAGTCTACACAGTAAAGCTGAAACATGAGTTCCAAAAATAAAATTCAATAAGTTCGCTAAAAGTATTTTAGAAATTTTTGCAAATATGGGTATATTACAGCCGAAGATGTTCATTTTTAAACAATAAATTTTCACTCCTCTTGGGGAATTTGGCAACAGTAATAATCCCTATGAAGTCAAATGGACCAATAAAAGAAATATATATACTCGAGTATAAGCCGAGTTTTTCAGCACATACCGTATATACTCGAGTATAAGCCGAGTTTTTCAGCACAAAAAATGTGCTGAAAAACACTAACTCGGCTTATACTCGAGTCAAAAAGCTAACACCAAAACATGTGATGGGTGAAAAACACTAACTCGGCTTATACTGAGTCAAAAAGCTAAAAAAAAAAAGACTAAAAAAAAAAAATCTAAACTCACCTTTCAGCGGCCGCGCGAGTTTCTATGCGATCCCTCTGGCTGCGGCACCAGGTCAGAGTCACTGACTTCAGCCGCCACCCCGCGATCGTATTGTGTGTGCCGGCAGCGGCCCACCATGTGATGTCAGCGCTGCGGCTGACGTCAGAGCTGCGCGCCCGCACGGACCTGGCGCCGCAGCCAGAGGGATCGCATAGAAGACTCGCTGCGGGCGCCGAAAAGGTGAGTTTAGATTTTTATTTTTTTTAATAACTGTCCGGCCTCATAACGGGGGGGACCGGCTCCATAACGGGCGGGACCGGCTCCATACGGGCCGGGGACCCCGGCTCATTAACGGGCCGGGACGGCTCCATAACGGGCGGGGACCGGCTCCATAACGGGCCGGCGGACCCGGTCTCATAGGCGGGCCGGCTCCATAACGGCCGGGGATCCGCATCCTAACGGGCGGGGGATCCGGCTCTTTAAGAGGGCACGGGGGCTGGTGGCTAATACTTGGCGGGGTTAAAGGTACATTGGGCAGGGGGGTTTAAGGCTACAAATTGGGGCGGGGGTTTAAAGGCTACAAATTGGGGCAGGGGCTGACCGGCTACACATATTGGGGGCAGGCTGACAGTCCAATTGGGGCAGGGGCTGACAGGCTACATTAGGCTGGGCAGGGGCTGACAGGTATATATTGGGGCAGGGGGCTGGCAGACTATACTGGGGCTATGTACTACTGGGGGCTGGCAGCTATATACTACAGGGGGCTGCTGTCTAATACTAATGGGGGTTGGTGGTATATACTTGGGGGGGGGGCTGGAGCAATGCATTCCCACCTCGGCTTATACTCGAGTCAATATGTTTTCCCAGTTTTTTGTGGTAAAATTAGGGGCCTCGGCTTATTACTCGGGTCGGCTTATACCGAGTATATACGGTACTTTCCTAAGTTACCATATAAAGATAACCAAAAAAAAATTCCAATAAATGGTGTCAAAAAAAAATAAACAGGCATACCCAGAAAATAATCAGATTTGTGTGCAAGGCAAGAATGAACATGTAAACCCTTTTATTTATGTATGTGGACAGCGATATACCATTCACTATTTACTTCTTGAACAGATATTTGAGAGGCGTGGTGATGAGCGGACCTGATAAAATTCATCCAAACCAGTATTTTAAAAATGAGTTTGGGTTTGAACCCACACGACCCCCACTAGTAGCACCTGCGATTGGTGCGGTCTATTCTCTATGTAGAGAGGAGGGGCGAGCAGCTTTCCTCCTCTCCCAGGTGCCCAACATGTGCCCGTATGGCCCCCGCTATGGCCGGACGGGCACACGTTAGTGTGCATGAGCCCTTAGTTTGTAAGAAACAGACTGCTAGTGCCCCTTAGTTACACGGTTACTTTTACCTTGCTATGGCAAATCTGTCTACAGGATTAAAGACTGGCCTCTCCTCTCCTGTTTGTGTAACAGCTGTGAGTATTAACCCTGCTGCTCTCTCCCTGGCTGAGCATTCTCTGAGCAGTATTTTTCAAATATCAAGGTGAAAATGAAGGGGTTAATCCTCCCTTCTCAGAGCTGTTTAACCAAACAGGGAGATTAGATGTGATATTACGCAGCCTCCATAGACACACACTGTACAGGATGGTATATGCATCTCTTTTTAAAGACTAAGCAGAATTGTTAATGAAATATGTAAGAAAAATGTTACCCCCCCCCCCCCGTTCAATATAAAAAAAAATTATCTCAATGACGGTTACACTTAAAAGAGATAATGCCTGCAATTGCTGATAGTAATAGTAATAGGTGTAATAAAGGCGGAGGGGTTCAGTCGAACCCAACTTCTAGTGACAAACCAGTGGCGTAACTAGAAGCTGAGGGGCCCCAGAGCAAAGTCTGTGCCAAGCCCCCGACTATAATGTATGGGTTATAGTAATAGTCTTTCGTATTGCAGTGATGGCTAACCTATGGCACTGGTGCCAGAGGTGGCACTCAGAGCCCTTTCTGTGGGCACTCAGGCCATCACCAGAGATGACTCCAGGTATCTTCCTGCAGTCCCAGACAGCCCAGGACTTGCTGTGCACAAAGATATTTTAAAGTGACAGCTGTACCTGGGACTATTTTCTACTTTATTGGTGTCCTCAGGGGCTGGTATCAATAAAAACTGTGACAGAGCAGGGAGTATAAATCACAAATTACATTTCTGTGTTGGCACTTTGCGATAATAAGCGGGTCTTGGTTGTAGTTTGGGCACTCGGTCTCTAAAAGGTCGCTTTCACTGTCGTATTGGAAAGTGACACCATAAGGGCCCCTAAACCTCTTGGGCCCGGTGCGACGCGCACTCTGCATAAGTTACACCCATTGACAAACCCAAACTATGTGGTTCGCGGTCAGCTCAGCACAAGAGTGAGTTGATTAATTTGATCTTCTGAGATGAAGATTGACTCGGCTTTAAAACATTTACTTCTTTCCAGTAGTAAATGGAATGATCATTGATGATTGCTGGGAAATTGACATTACAATTAACTTCATCCCATTCAGTCTGACATCCATTTAATAATACGATTAGTTTGTATTAAGTGTAAATACACAAGATGATCAATAAGGATCAACGATCAGACAAACATACTGCTGAATAGAGCTCCACGCTGACCTCCAGTGCGCATACAACCTATAGACAGGGGGGCGCGGTTCTGGAGAAAGTGACTATTTTCCCTAAATTTTCTGCTCCACCTTCATACAAAAACCAACAATTGAGCTCTCTGGATCCTGGCTGTGTCCTCTTAGTGAAAAGCTTGTTCCACATTTGTGAATCAGAAGTTATGGCTTCCATAATGCTTCTCATAGTAATATTAGTCGCTGTAGGTCACAGTCGGCTCTATCATAAATTGAAATCCTTTTCGTAAAACATTATTCGGGCAGAACAATGGT
The DNA here is from genome assembly GCA_019512145.1 of Engystomops pustulosus. NCBI lineage: Eukaryota > Metazoa > Chordata > Amphibia > Anura > Leptodactylidae > Engystomops > Engystomops pustulosus. The sequence continues at coordinate 78,757,426 of CM033649.1, forward strand.
GGTGGTCAATTTACTATTCATTATGGGCCAACCAGAACATCATGTACCAGGTAGGAGTTGTTCCCCTTAGGGAGCAGTATGCTCTGTGCCATTAACCCCTGAGATAAGTGGATGGAGAATGTGTGTAATGGGGGGTGCACAGAGGTTAAAATGTTTTATGTGATATTTAGCAATTTTGTTTTCCATAAAAATAAGGTGTTGGAAACACAAGGTACAGACGAGAACATACCGAGTGTTGTATGAATATGATGGCCACAATGGAGATTGTACATCCTACAAACTGGACTCCCCACAAAAAGTTGCAAATAGTGGACAACTGTTTCTGGGCCCGGATGAGGGTAGTGAGGGGTTGGCGGTTACTCATGGTTTTTGTATGTTTGTGTGTAGGGGGGGCAGGATATTATGTAATTTGCAATATATATGTATTATAGTTCTGCTCCACTTCCTTATGTATAAGTGAAGCCTCCGCGTCTGTTACCTCATCAGCCAGAGATTTCGTTCATAAAACTGGCTGCAGATGGAGGGTCTGTGATCCTATCGTCCATGAGCAATCACCTGCCACGGACCTTACGATAGTTTTCATGAATATAAGATTAAGGTCCTGGCAGGACGATTGCTCATGAAGGTAAAGATCACATGACCCTCATCTGCGGCCATTTGGACAGAAATCTCTGGCTGGTGTGGTATTATGCTAATGAGCCTGAGAGGCTACCATAGCCCCTCTGTGTTACACTGTCTCACCCTGCCCCTGCTTCCTCAGCAGTTGTGCAGTGAGTCGCCTCTATAATCTCAGCACTGAGAGAGTGGGGGGTGTCTAAGTTGCCCCTAAGGTTCATTTGCATAATTTTCAAAGTTGATTTTAGAAAGAAGGAGGCCATGAATAACAAACGATTAGCACAGTCACAGTGCCTGGATCAATGAGGAAGTGTCCCTGGGTAATCATGATGAGTTTTGATGGTAGATTCCTTTAAATGATGTAAGTAAGATGACATTTGTCTGGAAATCTTACATCTCAAGACATTTTAAGGTTTTTTTGATCCTACAATGTTTCATTTAAATCCCATATCCTCTGTTCATCTGCATTCCTCTTCCATTCTGCCCGTCAGATTGCAATGGCTTGTCAGAGGTTTTGTGATCCTTACAAATTGGTGGGAATGCAATCAGAGAACAATGCGGCTAAATTGCAAGCCTGTTGTCAACACAGGTCTGAAGGTTTAATTGGTAGATCAACCCGGTATATATCCCGTGGCTGAGAGATGGGAAAAGGGAAGTTCACCTATCAGCCATATCATAACCTCTTTGTGACCTCGTAAGGGTGTTTGGGTCCCGAAAGCAGATGGCTCCATTCACTTAACAGGGCTGTTTTAGGCCCCAGGATTCCCATTAATGATCTATGAAAACAATAGGTATCGATTATTGTGATTGTCTGAAATCCTTATAACAAGAATATTCCTCCTGCGTCCGAAGGCATCAACTTTTTGTGTTGTGTCCATGTGGTGTTATAAGGGCTTCATCATTTGCAAATAATTTTATTTGTCATTGTTTTTAGGGTTCATGTCAATTACAAATAACACTGATTGATGGGGGGTATTTATAATGCCGACAAGTAAAAAGATTTTCCCACTTTTCTGTCCCTAGGTCACTTTTTTGAAACTGTGCATGATAGGCAGGCCAAATTACTAGTAATCGACTGGCATAGACTCATTCCAGTGGCCGGTTAGATAGGTTTATCGTAAAGTAATTTGGGCAAAGAAGAACCTTACGAGAAGCAGCTACGACCAGACCATTTGTCTCCCGATCCCTTTCCTTCATCCCACTACACAGTCGTCAAATGAATCAAATCCTAGAGGCAGCCGCAGGCTCGGTCTAACTGCCTACCCACTCTAACGGCCTCGGCCAGAGGGTGCATGCCCGACGTGCACGGGTCGGGTCCAGGCATACTTGGTGGCATACCTAGTAGGCCTAGACAATCGAGAGCGGGTGGGTGGGGTTAGCTCGGGTGGTACAGTCAACCTGACAATAGCAGGGCCTGCACAATCAAAAATAGTGGGGCACATTTTACTGAATGTCCGAGAGTTCACTAAAGGTGCAGTTTCCAACGATTCACTCAAGATTGCGCACCCGATATCCTTGCATGGTGTCGCTTCCAGGTTCAGCTGACGGGGTTCACCTTTAGGCTGGGGCTGTGAAGTCGGCATCTCTTGCCATACAAATCCTTGGAATCTGAAAATCCTGCGCTCAGGTAAGTCTTAAGACATGTGAACATGTAACATGCAGGATTTGTCAGAGCATTTCCATCCGAAACTAATAATAGCTAAAATGTACAATGTGAAAACCAGGGGGGTGCCCTATGCAAAATTCTCTATGTTCTGGCGGCAATGAATCCTGGTTAATTGCGCACATATATAGGCATTTTGCACAATCAGAATCCAGGAATTTAAATCCATTGTGTACATGACCCAAAGTCAGAATAGTCCTAGCCCTATATGTGGCCATGGCCAAGCATCCTCTCCAGCTTGAGCTGTTTCTTCTCTGTCTCTCTCAAGGAATAGCTCCGCATGGAAAGCCGACCTTGGAGAGAAAGCAAAACAACGTAAAGATCTGATTTCTTGTCAGGGACAAATGTGTGTATCCAGTCTCTCAATACAATGATAATCCTAATGTGTGCTTACAAGCTCTCTCTTTCTCTCTACGGCGCCTCCTAATTATTATCTATGCTGAAGCGTTCCTAAAGGAAATTAGAATAATCAACATTAAACTTTGTGAATAGTAAGGTCTCTAATGAGATGGGGAAAATTATTGGTAGTCAGCTATATATAGTATTCAGTAGAGATATTTCAATGCAGAGCTTTTAGTAGAAGTTTGAGGGACATCATTTCACAAGGATGAAGGTTTGTAAAAGCCAAGCACACGGACATACTGAGGTGCCCCTCTGGCAGGATCCTTCTTCTTTAAGCTTATTAGGACATGTTTTTTTTTTTTTTTAAAAGGCCTTCTTCAATTTATGCAATGAGTCTGAGGGGCTGTGGGTCTCATAGGGGTCTCGGCGCATTTGGCCAATTAATTTAAAGCTTTTTTTTTTCTCCCTTTAAAACAAGGGCAAAGGAAAGCTTAAAGAAGAGCATCTCCTGCAGATAAACACCGGTCCCTGGGGTATAATGTGACCCTGTTAAGCGCAGAGTAGAGCGTAGTCATCACAGGCAGCATTAATATTCAGAGTAGTGTCATGGTCAGCGGCCGCGCAAGTCTTCTATGCGATCCCTCTGGCTGCGGCACCAGGTCCTAGTCACTGACTTCAGCCGCCGCCGCGATCGTATTGTGTGTGCCAGCAGCCGGCACACACTGTGATGTCAGCGCTGCGGCTGACGTCAGAGCTGCGCGCCGCACGGACCTGGCGCCGCAGCCAGAGGGATCGCATAGAAGAGTCGCGCGGCCGCCGAAAAGGTGAGTTTAGATTTTTTATTTTTTTAAATTAACTGTCTGGCTCCATAACGGGCCGGGGACCCGGCTCCATAACGGGCCGGGGACCTTTTATCTATGTATGTGGACAGCGATATACCATTCACTATTTTACTTTACTTGAACAGATATTTGAGAGGAGTGGTGATGAGCGGACCTGATAAAATTCATCCAAACCAGTATTTTAAAAATGAGTTTGGGTTTGAACCCGCACACGACCCCCACTAGTAGCACCTGCAATTGGTGCGGCTCTATTCTCTATGTAGAGAGGAGGGGCGAGCAGCGCTTGCTTTTCCTCCTCTCCAGCGTGCCCAACATGTGCCCGTATGGCCCCCGCTATGGCCGGGCGGGCACACGTTAGTGTGCATGAGCCCTTAGTTTGTAAAGAAACAGACTGCTAAGTGCCCCTTAGTTACACGGTTACTTTTACATTGCTATGGCAAATCTGTCTACAGGATTAAAGACTGGCCTCTCCTCTCCTGTTTGTTACACAGCTGTGAGTATTAACCTTTGCTGCTCTCTCCTGGCTGCAGTATTCTCTGAGCAGTATTTTCAAAGATCAAGGTGAAAATGAAGGGGTTAATCCTCCCTTCTCAGAGCTGTTTAACCAAACACAGGGAGATTAGATGTGATATTACGCAGCCTCCATAGACACACACTGTACAGGATGGTTAATGAAATATGTAAGAAAAATGTTTACCACATCCCCCCTGTTCAATATAAATAAAATTATCTCAAATGACGGTTACACTTAAAAGAGATAATGCCTGCAATGGCTGATAGTAATAGTAATAGGTGTAATAAAGGCGGAGGGGTTGAGCCGAACCCAGACTCCAACTTCTAGTGACAAACCAGTGGCGTAACTAGAAGCTGAGGGGCCCCAGTGCAAAGTCTGTGCCAGGCCCCCAACTATAATGTATGGTTATAGTACTAGTCTTCTCATATGGGAAAGTGACACCATAAGGGCCCCCTAAACCTCTTGGGCTCGGGTGCTACTGCAGCCTCTGCACCTCCTCAAGTTACGCCCCTGTGACAAACCCAAACTATGTGGTTCGGGTCAGCTCAGCACAAGAGAGGAGTTGATTAATTTGATCTTCTGAGATGAAGATTGACTCGGCTTTAAAACAATTTACTTCTTTCCAGTAGTAAATGGAATGATCATTGATGATCGCTGGGAAAATTGACATTACAATTAACTTCATCCCATTCAGTCTGACATCCATTTAATTAATACGATTAGTTTGTATTTAAGTGTAAATTACACAAAAGATGATCAATAAAGGATCAACGGATCAGACAAACATTACTGCTTGAATAGAGCTCCACAGCTGACCTCCAGTGCAATACAACCTATAGACAGGGGGGGCGCTGTTTCTGGAAGAAAGTGACTATTTTCCCTAAATTTTCTGCATCCACCTTCATACAAAAACCAACAATTGAGCTCTCTGGAATCCTGGGCTGTGTCCTCTTAGTGAAAAGCTTGTTCCTACATTTGTGAATCAGAAGTTATGGCTTCCATAATGCTTCTCAGTAGTAATTATTAGTCGCTGTAGGTCACAGTCGGCTTCTATCATAAATTGAAATCCTTTTTCTGTAAAACATAATTCGGGCAGAACATGGTGGTGGTCAATTTACTATTCATTATGGGCCAACCAGAACATCATGTACCAGGTAGGAGTTGTTCCCATTATGGGAGCAGTATGCTCTGTGCCATTAACCCCTGAGATAAGTGGATGGAGAATGTGTGTAATGGGCGGGTGCACAGAGGTTAAAATGTTTTATGTGATATTTAGCAATTTTTTTCTCTATAAAAATAAGGTGTTGGAAACACAAGGTACAGACGAGAACATACCGAGTGTTGTATGATTATGATGGCCCAATGGAGATTGTACATCCTACAAACTGGACTCCCCACAAAAAGTTGCAAATAGTGGACAACTGTTTCTGGGCCCGGAGAGGGTAATGTGAGGGGTTGGCGGTACCTCATGGTTTTTGTACTGTTTGTGTGTAGGGGGGGCAGGATATTATGTAATTTGCCAATATATATATGTATTAATAGTTCTGCTCCACTTTCCTTATGTATAAAGTGAAGCCTCCTGTCTGTTACCTCATCAGCTAGAGATTCCTGTTCATAAAATGGCTGCAGATGGAGGGTCATGTGATCACTATCTGTCCATGAGCAATCACCCTGCCAGGACCTTACGATAGTTTTCATGAATATAAGATTAAGGTCCTGGCAGGACGATTGCTCATGAAGGTAAAGATCACATGACCCTCCATCTGCGGCCATTTTATGGACAGAAATCTCTGGCTGGTGAGGTATTATGCTAATGAGCCTGAGAGGCTACCATAGCCCCTCTGTGTTACACTGTCTCACCCTGCCCCTGCTTCCTCAGCAGTTGTGCAGTGAGTCCTGCCTGCTATAATCTCAGCACTGAGAGAGTGGGGGGTGCTAAGTTGCCCCTAAGGTTCATTTGCATAATTTTCAAAGTTGATTTTAGAAAGAAGGAGGCCATGAATAACAAACGATTAGCACAGTCACAGTGCCTGGATCAATGAGTAAGTGTCCCTGGTTAATCATGATGAGTTTTGATGGTAGATTTCCTTTAAATGATGTAAGTAAGATGACATTTCGTCTGGAAATCTTACATCTCAAGACATTTTAAGGTTTTTTTGATCCTACAATGTTTCATTTAAATCCCATATCCTCTGTTCATCTGCATTCCTCTGCCATTCTGCCAGTCAGATTGCAATGGCTTGTCAGAGGTTTTGTGATCCATTACAAATTGGGAATGCAATCAGAGAACAATGCGGCTAAATTGCAAAGCCTGTCTGTCACACACAGGTCTGAAGGTTTAATTGTAGATCAACCAGCGTTATATATCCCTGTGGCTGAGAGATGGGAAAAGGGAATTTCACCTATCAGCCATATCATTAACCTCTTTGTGACCTCCGTAAAGGGGTTGTTGGTCCCGAAAGCAGATGGCTCCATTCACTTAACAGGGGCTGTTTTTAGGCCCCATGGATTCCCAATTAATGATCTATGAAAACAATAGGTCATCGATTAATTGTGATTGTCTGAAAATCCCTTTAATAACCAAGAATTATTTCCTCCTTGCGTTCAGAAGGCATCAACTTTCTTTTGTTTGTGTCATGTGGTGTTATAAGGGCTTCATCGTTTGCAAAATAATTTGTATTTGTCATTGTTTTTAGGGTACATGTCACTTACAAATAACACTGATTGATGGGGGGTATTTATAATGCCGACAAGTAAAAGATTTTTCCCACTTTTCTGTCCCCTCATGTCACTTTTTTGAAACGTGTGCGTGATAGGGCAAGGCCAAATTACTATAATCGGACCTGGCATAGACTTCATTCCAGTGCACGAGTTCTGCATCTGGATTACTAAGCAAGGGTGCACCAGGCATGAGGCAAGCTGAGCCTCCCTCCTCAGGCAGCACCATCTGCATCAAGGTGGGGGTAGCATCGGGGGCACAGTCACCTGCTACAATGCAGGGCCTGACAATTAAAAATAGTGGGGCACATTTACTTACCTGTCCAGAGGAGTTCACCTAAAGTGCATTGTCCAACGATTCACTAAGATTGCGCACCCGATATCCTGCATGTGTCGCTTCCAGGTTCAGCTCTGACGGGGTTCACCTTCTTCTTCCTGGTGCATGTAAGTGCATTCTCTTGCAACACAATTTGAATCTTAAATCCTGCGCTCATGTAACTTACAGATGTAACATGTAACATGGCAGATTTTGTCAGAGATTTTCCATCCGAAAATACAATAGCAAAATCTGTCCAATGAAAACAGTGGGAGGTTGCCCTATGCAAAATTCTCTATGTTCTTGGCGGAATCCTGGTAATTGCTGCTCCATATATAGGGCATGCCAATCAGAATCCAGAATTTAAATCCCATTGGTGTCACATGACCACAAGTCAGCACATAGTCCTAGCCCTATATGTGGCCATGGCCATGCATTTCCTCTCCAGCTTGAGCTTTTCTTCTCTGTCTCTCTCAAGAATAAGCTCCAGCTGGAATAGCCAGACCTTGGAGAGAATAAAACACGACAGATCTGTATTCTTGTCAGGGCACAATGTGTTATACAGTATCCTCAATACAATGATAATCCTAATTGTGTGCTTTACAATGCTCTCTCTTTCTTCTCTACCGGCCTAATTATTATCTTACTGCTGAAGCGTTCCCTAAAGGAATCTTAGAATAATCAACAGTAAACGTGAATATGTAAGGTCTCTAATGAGACGGGAAATTATCATGGTAGTCAGCTATATATAGTATTCAGTATAAGATATTTCACCTGCAGAAGCTTTAGTAGAACTTTAGGGACATCCATCACCAGGATGAAGGTTTGTAAGCCAAGCACACGGACATACTGAGTGCCCCCTCTGGCAGGATCCTCTCTTCTTTAAGCTTCTTATGACCTGTTTTTTTTAAAAGGCTTTTCAATTTATGCAAATGAGTCTGAGGGGCTGTGGGTTCCATAGGTGTTCTCAGGCTCATTTGCATAATTTAAAGCTTTTTTTTTTCTTCTTAAAAACAAGGGCATAGAAAGCTTAAAGAAGAGCATATCCTGCCAGGGGTAGCATACACCAGTATGTCAGTGTGCTTGGTTTACAAAACTTCATCCTGGTGGTAGATGTCCTTTAAATATATGTAACTTATAAACTGCTTATGGGGTTGCCATTTTATCCATCTGCTATACAAATGTATTTGTATTATTACTATACCTGGAACCTGAACCGAAGCTATGTCTGGGACCCTTTTAATGCACATTTCAGCTGCAAATTGTAGAGCAGGGGGTCTGCCACAGTTTTAGGCCTCATGCATTCAAATATGGTGTGTCGTTGCTTGTGGCCCACCTAACATTGGTGCCCATGGGCCAAATACGGACAGGACTAACCTGTCCAATCTTTTGCGGTGCGGACAGTAAGTGCATTCCCATTGAGGGAAAGCACAGTAATTGCACAGCACCATGAACGTCCCCAATAGCAATCAATGGGGCAATGAGTTATCGTCAGTTTGTGCTGCTGGCTCACGGACAAGCCACACGGTCATGTGTATGAGGTCTTAAACTGTATCAGCATAATTATAAAAACTGATCTGGGAGAATTGGCTAACACCCCTGAGGCCTCAAGAAATTGCTTTGGGGTGCTACATGGGTTAATCGCTTCTTGTCTACCCATGCGACTCACAAACCCATACAAAATCCAAGGGAACAGAGAAGAAAAAATATTAATCATTTAACAAAACTCTTTTTTATTTCTATTCAATTTCCCAAAATCCCTGTCCAACAGCCCCATAGAAGGGAATGGAGTGGTGGTCATGTGTACCCCCCAATGCTCCATTCATGGGGGGGACTATCATTATTTATTATGGCAATCACTTGGCCCAGTGACCTTTGCAAAAATTGTCTATGAAAAAGTGTAAAATAAAAAATATTCTAATAAAAATGAAAAGCGGTAAGGCAAATATTGCCATATTTGCCTAGAAAACTATACGGGATTACTTTATAGTAAATTTAGTAAATTTTTATAAACAATTATGAACTATTAAAAATTGGAATGCATTCGGTAGCCATAACCAAAAACTCCTATAATCAGTAGAGGTATTCAGAAATGTCTTTTACCTCTTCACCTGCCATTTCTGTCCATAAAATGGCCACAGAGGGAAGTTCATGTCATCTCTGACCTTCCAGGACCAATTTACCTTCCAGGACTTGATTACATTCAAGGGTGATTGGTCATGGACAACTGGATATCACATGACCTTCACATGACCTTCTATGACCTGACCTTACACACTCATTGCAAAAAACATGAGTAGATTGACCAGCACCTTTAAGACCATTTTTATATGAATCTTAGTACAGGCGGTCTCCTACTTAAGAACACCCGACTTACAGACGACCCCTAGTTACAAACAGACCTCTGGATGTTGGTAATTTACTCTACTTTAGACTTACGCTACAATAAATAGCTCTAATAGCTATTAAGGGTGTCTTTAATAAAACTTTATTGTTAATCCTGGTTCTTATGACAATCCAACATTTTTAAAATCCAATTGTCACAGAGACCAAAAAAAATTGTGACTGTGGTTACAATTATAAAATATACAGTTCCGACTTACATACAAATTGAACTTAAGTACAAACCTACAGAACCTATCATGTATGTAACCCGGGACTGCCTGTACAAAGTTTTACTAACCTGGAAAACTTTATCCTAAATACAGTAACATACATTTTTAATATTATTCCCAATACACATAACTCTAGTTTAGATCTGATGCATCTTTACTTTGCCCTGCTAAAAAAAAAAAACAATTAAGAGAAGAATAAAAAATTTCATGAAGAAGAAGGAAGAGATAAACTTCTTTTACTGTTACTTAATTGCCTATAAAATGTTTACTCTTTTTGCCCACATGGAAAATGTCTGTTCAAGGAGGGTATAAAGATGGATTCAATTCTCTCCCCTCTGGCATTTTATTTTTTGATATGGAATGTAAAAATTTGCTTGTAATTTACTTTTACGGCACAGAGGATTGTTCCTCGACACTGGGAAAAAAGTGGATTTACAAGAGAAAGAAAATGTAAAGATTAATAATTTTCAAATTTTAGTAAAAAGTTTTGGTGTAAGGACAATCAATGCCAACCTGGGGTATCGTTGGGGCCACCACATGAAATGAGAGCACACTCCATCACCCCCTAAGAAATAGACCCCCAAGTCTAAAGATTGGGTTGTGTTTTAAGGGATTTTTGGGTGTTAAAGAGAACCTTCAATTCAAATTAACCCACCCAACATAGTTACATTGTTACCGCATTAAATACTATGGTTAAAAAGCATTGCCCTTATCCCTAAATGGTTCCTTTCCATGGCTACAATGTTAAAAAAAATCAATTTGGAAACTTATATGCAGCTCACCTGAAGTGAGTCCAAAGATATTAATGGAGTCCTGCATATTCCGAGTTCACTGCACTTCCGTGCCTCCCTGTTCCGGATTGACAGGTCTCACTGCTACCAGTACTCAGGGACTGTCTGCCAATATTTAACTACAGTACATTATAGGAGCTATGCTGCACATCAGTCTTGTAACTTCAGGTGCTCTGGATAGGGTCCCAATCCCATTCAAGTAGTCAATGTAAAAAATTCAGTCCCACTGATATTTTAGATGCTGGATTTATTATATGTATTGCAAACAAATATACAAAATTGGGTAACGTTTCAGTTACAACCTGACCTTCATCAGATACACAAATACACTTTGCTAAAGTGAGGCAACAGGTAAGTAGCTGCAGTGCAGGCCCTTCTCCATAATAGAGGGGGTTACCTACAGTGCACTTGTCTGCACAGCAGCTACTTACCTGTCGCCTCACTTTCATTTAGCAAACTGTGTATCTTATCAGGTTGACCTAAATTTCACACAATTTTGTATATTTGTTTGCTATTCCTACAATACTGTGATTTCATGTGATCAGATACATACATGGGGTATCACCCTGGTCACATGATATGAAGTGCTGAATGGGAAGAAGAGGCATGGGGAGGAGCCACAGGACACGGCTAAGGAGGCCCTCTGACTCACAGCTGTATGACAGGTAAGAAGAAAGTTGATGTTATGGGGATATGAGGGAAACAATTTTTAGCTTTATAGAAGGACGGCATTTAGTTAATAGGGCTCTATGGGAACCTGTCCCTACCTAAATTTGTGAATATGTGTTAACAGGTTCCCTTTAAGTTCCTCTAATCTGCATAACTGTGACATTCTTAGCAACCATAGATGGATGGAGGGTGGTTTTATTGATCGCCATTACAAGGTGATTGATGATTTGGCAGCAGTACAGGAGTCATATAGGCACATATTACAGTAATCTCATCATCATAGGGAGGGTTACACTATACCCTATGTATAGATAACAGAGTATTCACCATAAACAGTAGGTGGTGTTGCAACTCAATTTTCAGAAAAATGCATCAACAATGGGTTTCATCCTCCACAAATCACCATAGATCAAAAATAGTCAGGAAGGTTCAAGGTTCATCAGCATAATTCAAGGATTCTATCCACCAAATTTTTTTAAGGTACCAAACCATAGCCAGCAGTTTCAGGTCTCGGTCTAGGGGTTGGAGGCTTCAATGGTCCGACCTTAATACGCCGTCTTCCTACTTCTCCAAGGTGCGCAGTCATGGTCAACGGTATCGTGTCCCAAAGCAAACATGTTCTAAGAGCTCTAATCTGATCTAAGGAGGATTCAGCTAGTCAACAACAGGAGGTAGATGATCTACCCTTCCATAGTCCCTGGCCAGGACTAGCAGTAATACATCTTTTAACCCTTTGGTCCTGGAACACTGATCTTGCTTGGATTGCTGGCTTGTACTTAAATTTTATAAATTGGTTCAATACAGTTCTAGAAGAGAAAGTCACAATACTTTGTAGAATAATCAGGATACGTTTTACTAACTTAGACCCAGGGGCATAACTTGAGGGGGTGTAGACGGTTTGATCACAACTGGAACATAGGGGTCCCATAAGATGTCCCATCCCATATGAGAAGACTATTACTATAAACCATAGATTATAGTCAGGGGCCTGGCACAGACTTTGCCCTGGGGCCCATCAGCTTCAAGTTACACCACTGCTTAGACCAAATCTAATCTTACGGCTGATTCCTAACATTGAACTGAATTTTGGAAAATATTCAGTAGCTTATTTTTTTTTCTACTTCCATGATAAATGAAATGTTTAAAACCTGCAATACATTTTACAGAAGCCTCGAAATGTAAAAGCTTTGCACATTTTATTGTCAAATTCAATATGTTCCGGCAAAGTTGAATACGTGAGTTATTAAATCAAGGAATATTTGTTACTTCTCACAAGCGTCTTCTAATGATAAGATAATTCAGGTGCATAGAAGTACAGGTGCAGGGAATTCTTCAGATTCATTTACTAAAGCAATTATGACCCAATTATGACAGATTCATGTTTAGTTTAACTCTGGGAAAAGGGAAGCAGACCTTCACACAATTCAAAGAACCTGGGAAATCTGGTCCAGCAGATGTTCCCTGCGTCTTAGATAACCCGGCCATCACTCTGCATTAGCCGCATAAAAGTGGGTGCAATGAGCTTTGCTCTCTCAACCTTACAACAGTTTTCATTTACTCGGATAACAAAATATCAATTCTCTTCTTTGACAAGTAAATGTCAGCTTAGTGCAAGGTAAATGACAACTACCTTGAAAATTGAAAGTTCAGCCTTCTATTCCCAGAATGATAATAAAGGGCTCTCTCCTGAGCTCCTGGCTCCCTACTGTATGAAAAATGTACAAAGCTGCCCCCACCTTCCATGAGCCTCTTTTTATATCATATCATGAGCAATTTATAGTCAATGGTGACCAGTGATTGGCTGCCTGGCCACTTGCTGTGTATCAAGAAGGACCCTAGAAGGTTCCAGAGCAACAGGAAACTGTAAAGGTAATTTTTTATTTAACACTTTGCTAATCCTTTAAAAAAAAATGGCAGCTGAATACATGAGCCTTTCAAGGGGTTGTCAGGTCACTTCTGGGGTAATTCATTAAAGGGGTTAGCCACTTTTTAATAAATCTCTCTCTGCATGTATATGTACCTCTACTGTTGCCTCCTTTGAGAGCTTCAGCATTTACCTGTTCTCACCATGCTGCCTTTACATATATACACAACTTCCCGTTTCTGACTCTTTCCGTCTGTCCTAATGGCGTCACCCGCTGTGACGCTTTCACTCACAGTCCGTCTAACTGACAGACACAGGGAGAGGGGAGGGGTTAGAGCAGGATGAGTCATAATCTACTGCTTCAGCTCCTCCTATTCATCAATGCTCAGGCATGTAAACAAAAATCCATGGAGAGTTTGCAGACAGCACATGGGAAACTTATGTTAAAAAGGGGTCAACAACTTTAATATGTTGAAGAACTGAATAACAGTAGTCTTTTGCCACAACAGATTTATTACTGTGATGATGAATCTGTCACAGTTTAAGACTGTTCTGCGTTTAGACCTGCTTTTAGCTGGTCTTAACTGTGCGTCACAATTTCCTACAATCACACCCCTTTTCTCGAGATTACGCTCCCACTTGTTGGACGAGGTTTGGAAAAGTGTCAAAGCCTTGATAAATGTGGCAAAACACATTTTAGACAGTTTTTTTGGCACAAATTTGCCAGAAATCTAGCACAGGTGATTAGTGAATCTACCATTACAAGTTTTACACAAAGGTGAGGAGATAAATGGCTGATCAGTGGGGGAGGACTTTCACTGTGTATGGCACTGATGGAAGAAGCTGATGGAGTACTGTTCTCAGCTATCTTCATTAGCACCATTGAGTTGAATAGAGAGACAGATGCATGAGCAACCAACCTCTATATTCATTTGAGCATTCATTGACTAACTGACCCCCATTTTCATTATCCACCACTGGGTTCTCCATCCATCAGCAAGTTTTTTCCTGTCCTATGAATAGGGGGAAAACTTGTTGAGCCCGGACAACTTTTTTTAAATGTTTTAAATGGCTATTAAGCTCATTTATATGTTACTAGATGTATCTGAAGGCCAATATCCTTCCTGAAGCCACAAGTAGGCAGAGATCATTGTGTAAAGATTTGGACATCAGTTTTACATAAGAGTATGTCTACTTTGGTTGAATCTGCTATCGATTTTCCAATCAGATTTGCGTATGATAAAAACATACAAAATTGAGGTGGCCCTCAGAGCCATCTTTGTGGACACCCAGGTCGCCACCTCAGAACAGAGTTTACTAAACAGATTGAGTGACTCAAGGCCCCCCCTGAAGTCCTGGGTAGCCCACAATGTACTACGCTAAGTGCTATTTTAAAAGAACACTTCATGGGATGGCAGGAGGAGCGTGGAGGTGTGGACAGGTCTGGAATATCACTGGAGCTTTTGCTCTGTGATTCTTCCTGCTCAAGGGGACCCTGGAGTAAAGCTACAATTATAATATCTCCTCCTTCTTTTAACGTTAGTGTCCTCAAAACGCAAATACGATTGGAATCTGTGTCAAAGCAGGGAGGAAGAAGTTGCTGATTAAATTGCTGTGTCGGCACTTTGTGATAAATAATTGGCATTTGTCTGAAGTTTGGGCACTCGACCTCTAGAAAGGTTCACCATCACTGTCCTATATAATCCTTCAGGCTATTCTCCACCCACTAGGTCTGAAACATCTGAACATAATAGATAGTGAGTGCAGAGAGGAAAACTGCTAAAAATGTTATATGATGGCCAGAAATAGTTATTAATAACACTCCCTTGTTGATGGGACTGAAGTGACCACTGCAGCCAATCATCAGGAGACGTGACCTCACAGCTGACCATCCAGGTGCAATCACTCTTCGGTATAGAAGATTTAATATTGGTTTATACATAGTTTATATAAATGAAAAAAGACACATGTCCATCAAGTTCAACCAAGGAAGGGAAGGGATTGGATGAGGAAGAGAAGAGAGGGGAAAGAATTCTGTATAACGTAACCATCAGTGTTATTTAGGTATAAAAAGGCATCTAGACCCTTCTTGAAGCTCTCTGCTGTCTCTGCTGTGACCAGCGCCTGAGGCAGGCTATTCCACAGAGTGACAGTTCTCATAGTAAAAAAACCCTGTCACCTCTGGTGATTAAACCTTGTTTTCTCCAGACAGAGACAGTGCCCCCTCATCTTTTGATTAGATTTTGATTATTTTTAGAGTATTCATAAAAAATGGAAAAACCATGGTAACAGAAAATATAATTTATTTTGATAAACAAGAGATGGCTTTACACAATGACTTAACACCAGCACAGGTCACCGTTAAGACGTTTTTCAGGGCAGACCTTAAAGTAACAAGATAATAGCATTTCAGAAGCCACTTAACACACTGTAACGTGTGGGATATTAGTGGAAGGGCAAAGTAACACAACACTCATAACCTTGTTTGACATGGGAGTCCATTAAGGGATCGTAAAGCAAAGGGGGGGGGGATCCCTAAGGGATTTGGGTAAATGACCTCTTCATTGTACAAGTCATTTACTAAATATAGAAAATCTATAAATTGTAGTGCAGGTCAAAGGAAGAGCTTTCCTTTAACAGGGTGGATTGTATAGCCTGAACATTTCCTGACAAAAAAAAGGAAAAAATCAATGACCTGGGTATTTATAAAGAAAGGCAGATGTCCTCAGTGTTGTATTGTCAATCAGGAGTCAAGTAAAAGAGTGTTGATACTATTATATACCGTACTATAGCATCTGTTCTAGTAAATATAATACTTTACTTACAGGTTAAATCTAAATATTTTATGTACTATAGAGCACAAAATATGGTAATCTGAAGTGCAGCCTTTTAGATTTTTAGAACGTTTCATACCCTAGCAGGTGCTACTGTTTAGTTGGGTTAAAGTTAGTGACAGGTTCACTTTAAAGGGAACTTGTCAACAGATTCACTAATAAGCCTAATAACAAATCCCCAAAGTATTACACTAACTTGTGCCCACACAGTTTTAGCTAAAATATGCATAGTTCCTATCCCTATAAAATTAACTTTGTAAGTCTACCTGGTACCCTGCCTGAAGGAGCAGGGTGTCCTAAGGGTGTGTGCTAATTATACAAGGCAGTGTTTCTCTCACCTCATGTCTGCTGGCAGGTTTTTCCTCCCCCTCCCTTTGAGCAATGAGTGTTCCTCTGCTCTGCACTACAGGTGGGAGGGGGGAAGATCAGACTTGAGGGGAGAGACACACTGCCTTGCATGCTATTATATAAGCATATATATGCCTTGCATGCCTTATATAAGCACGTGTCAGGTTAAGGTCTGTTGATCTCAAGGGAGTTTAACCAAAGAAATTATGTGCAAAGTTTACTTTTATATCTGAGAAGTTTGGAAAAGATGTTAGATTTAGTTTGAAGGGATTTTTAAGCTTCCAGATTCTGGTGACTAATCCATGGTCTAGTCATCAGACTAGACGTGGGACCTCTACAGATCAGCTGATTTTATTGTCAGTGTAGTGGCTGAGTTATGTTACTTTAAAACTGAAATGCTGTTCTTTTAAATCATTTTAGATTTAGATTTGACAAACAGATGATTGTAGTGGGTCTTAAGTACCAGTTTAATGGGGATACTCAAGCATAAAAGAGGCATGCACAATAGCTTATCTACCATAGAAGATGGGGCCTAAAGGGTCCTAAAATTGGTCTAGCTGTCAATACTACTGTTCATGTTTAATGAAATGGATACAGACAAGGGTAGTAAGCCCTTATACTGAGTCCCTCAAAAAAGCTCTACCTACCTACTTACTTGATCAACCCTAAATGGTGGCAAAGTGCAAACAAATAAGAAGACAAACAACACAAACCAAAAAGGAATAGTCAACAGATATAGCAACGAAGTACAAAATCACAAAAGCCAAAGAGTGGACAGGAGTAAAGATTGAAATACAGAATCTCTTTCCCAAGGTATGGATAAGGTCAAGATAAACTATAACCAGCAGAACTGATTGTGTACAAAACACGTATAGAAGACCAGAGCCTCTGCTTCAGGATGATTGGAGCAGAGCTCTGTCAGTCACAACATTTAACCGTTGCTGGACAGAGCAGACTGCAGAAGGAGAAGGTCGTACTGCAATCAACTCCCAAACAGCCAGCATAAAGAAACACAGAGATCAGTTGTACACCGTGGACCGAGAATGATACTGACACAAATGTTACATCAGGTCTCTGAACCAGCAAGTGTTAACAATCTCACATTCTTAGAGCTCTTCTTGGAACATGTAATAATCATATATAATACCCTCTGTGTGCTATCCTCTTTGCTGGTTAGAGATTTTCTTTCTAGCTCTATTGTCTGCACCCAGCTTGCTATATGTCTGTCCTTCTGTCTTCCGATATTGGGCTCTTGTTCTTGACTATCACTTATTGTATGCGATTCTGTACCTTATATACTATCTCAGTTGTGAACCAGATTGCTTACCACTGTTGTGTTTGTCTGTTTGTCTTGTTTCGTGTCTGCAATTTGGCACAGGGAAGGACTGTCTTTGTGGATGTATCACCTAGGATACTTAGAGGAAAACAGTCAAGGTTGGTGGGGGGGTGGAGTTTTAGGGTTCCCTGTTCTATCTGTTGTAGCTGAGTCTAGCGTCCCCATTACACAACCCTTTTAACTTTGGTGGTAACCAAAAACTAAAGTGAAAGACCTATTATATTCATTGTACAAAATCCAGAACCAACCACTTGCATCTTAGATTTCATTGTAATTCACCCAACTAATCAAAAAGTCAGTCTAATGACAAAAGGAAATATTTACTATTGCTCCAGAATCTTTATATTTACATGTTAAAGGGGTATTCCCATTTCAAAAAATTTATGTTAATGTTTTATGATAAAAAGGTATAACATTTTTCAATATACAGGTACATTCTGTATCAATTCATTGCAGTTTTCTAGGTCTCTGCTTGCTGTATTTCTATAAAAAGTTTCTATGTTTACTACCAGTGGACAGGAATCTTACCATGGTCACACAGGTGCATGTCTCATTATAGCACACAGCTCTGATTACTCTCTGATACTAAGGGGTACCTGTGTGACCATGGTCAGATTTCTATCCATTGGTAGTAAATATAGAGGCTTTCTATAGCAGGACAGCAAGCAGAGATCTAGAAAACAGCCAGGAATTGATACAGAAAGTATATTGGAAAATTGTATAACTTTTTCTCATAAAAACATTAACATGAATTTGCTGAAATGGGGCTCCCCCTTTAAAGGGGTTGTCCGAGTTTTTAAGAAAAAAAAAATGTGGGCGGGAGCAGGCTGCCTAAAACAATAAAGCTGTACTTACCTTCCGGTGCCCTCCCGTATCCAGCGCTGCTGTCGCTCCGGTCCCGGGCGCCATGTAAACAAACATGGCCGCCGGAGCAGCGCTGCATTCAGCTTCCGTCCGGCCGTGGCCGGGTACGCCTATTCGTCCCTATACACAGCATTGTGTATGGGGGCCGGAAGGTTGTCAGGTCTGGCCGGAAGCTGAATGTTGCGCTGCTCCGGCGGCCATGTTTGTTTACATGGCGCCCGGACCGGAGCGACAGCAGCGCTGGATACGGGAGGGCACCGGAAGGTAAGCACAGCTTTATTGTTTTAGGCAGCCCGCTCCCGGCCACATATATTTTTTTTTCAAAAGTCGGACAACCCCTTTAACAACTGTTCCTATTAGTGCTGCAAGAGATCCAATGATTACACTGAATAATGCTGCAATATAGCAATATGGGATATGTTCACGAGGGAAATAATTTTCGACTTAATTTTCAGACATTTGCTTTGCTTATGAATAGATCGTCGGCGGGATCAGAACACTAACACAATCTGAATAAAGCGGCCGCTTGAGATGATTCGCTCCAGTGAGATGCAATGTTACTGTCGCCTTTAATTCTTCCCAAATTGTAAACCATCAACATGATATAAACTCACTAGAAAGACTAATTTACATAAGATAACATCAGGCAGTTCTGGGTGACAGATACGTGGCCAGGCATTGATTGTAAACTGCATCTGAAAAATTTCTATATAAAAAGTGAGATATTTTTTACTATATTTTTCTTTGATTATTTAACATGTGTTTATTTTTATTTTGTCATGTCTATTCATGTAAAATGTTAAAAAACAATGTCACTTTTATATGTGCTGCCTTTCGACGGCTACAATGCATCTCATATTACAGCCGCCATATACAGACGTACAGCATATACACACATATACAGCATAATACAGTATATATACACACAATACACTGTATACACATTATTATGCTGTACAATGTGCAGCATAATATTTATATAAATGTGCACATCATCTACTCTGTAATGTGTCAGATTAGATGATAGAGCCCCCTGACATTGTGGGCCCCATATCAGCTGCTATGGCTGCTACCACTGTAGTTACAGCCCTTGTTTTGGAGGAATATAATTTTGGTACATGGTCTCCTTTATATTACTAAATATAAACTACCTTATACATCTAGAAGAATCAATTACTCATCTTCTCAACATTATTAGAAACCCAAATCAATGCTATGTGCTAGGGTGTATAAGAGTATACTGGTTGCTGCTATGGGTCTGTTTAACGAAGAGGAACCATAGAATTGCCTCCATATAGGAAGAAAGTTGACATACTTTACGCTTTGTAAGATTGGCAGACATGAACGTGATCAATCACAATGGGGCAATAGTCATAGGGATCTGTAACACAACAGTTCGGTAAAAATTTGTGCTGGCCATTTTTTTTTAAATAAAAAGCATAATTTTGCCATAGTTTGTCATTGGATGTATTATCCCATGCGTTTCAGTGTGAATCTACCTAATGTCTGTGTTGTTCATATCCATCTGGTATTGATGACCTCTTCAAAGAATACTGTACTGTAGGTCATCAACATGTAATCCAATTAAAACTTTAATATGGTGAAAGCTTTAGATTACAGGCAGTCCCCGGGTTAGATACAAGATAGGTTCTGGAGGTTTGTTCTTAAGTTGAATTTGTATGTAAGTCGGAACTGTATATTTTATAATTGTAGACTCAGCCAAATGTTTTTTTGGTCTCTGTGACAATTGGATTTTAAAAATGTTGGGTTGTCGTAAGAACCAGGAATAATAATAAATCTTCATTACAGACACCTCTGATAACTGTTATAGCTGTTTATTGTAGTCTAGGGCTAAAGTACAGTAAATTACCAACATCCAGAGGTCCGTTTGTAACTAGGGTCGTATGTAAGTCGGGTGTTCTTAAGTAGGGGACCGCCTGTATATATAATTAAAGGGAATTTCCAGGCTAGAAAACAGTCTCAATACCCAATAGGCAGGGAGCGAACACCTAGTAACCTAGTACATTTGGGTTTGGCCAAATCTGAACATCTGGCTGGAGTCCAGAAGTTTGTGGACCCAAATCTGCAATTCATCACGACCCAGTACCCCCCCCCCCCTCAATTCCACTTTCATAAAGCAGACAACTCAATTTTTAGGGTAATGGCTGAACCAAGTCACTACAACTTAGTTCCCATATAGATAAACTTCACATAGAACGGAGCCGTCTCCTTTTAGTTCCATTCTCTGAATATCGTCCGTTGCTTAGTTTTAGACCCCCACATTCAGGACCTACCGTAATTTGTGTATCAGTATTTTTATCCAACAAAACCAATTAAATTTTCCAATATAAATAAATAAAACATCCCTATGGATAAATACAATGTATATTGTATGGACTTATAGCAAGAACCTGGATGATTCTAAGACTATGACAGGACAAGGCTACAGTATACGCAGCTCCTTCCGTCTCGTACGACATATGGAAGATCATTACTGGCAGCACAGTGGTAGGTAAATTGCTGAAAACTGAAGGAATGAATTACATTATAAGAACAAATGAATAAAATCAAAGTAATAGGAGCAAATACATATTTATGCATCATCACAATGAAGACAAGAGACTCCTGCACTAAGGGCGTTTTAAATATTTTATTTTCACATAATTGAGAAGTGAAGTCATAGGAAAGGATCATTAAGTCACATTTTCAAAGGCTTTTTTATATTGATATTTCTATAAACAATTTCGTTTTTAAGATTCTAATTTATCTTAAGAGCGGAAGATTTCCAATGTATCCAATGGATGTATTCAATTCATCAGTCAAGGAGATTGAAGTATTTCTATTGTTTCTACAATGAATAAATGACATTTTTTAATACTAAAAATGTTGAGATGGTGATCACAAACGTTCTCCTTCCAAGACCGTGTCATTTATGGGCTGATATTTTGCACTAGAACATTAGATCCAGCATTATATTTGTAGATTTTTTTAATGATAACATTTGTTTGCATTGATTTTTTAAAGGGCCAGTCATGTATTGGTATCAGTGGGTTTCAATAAGGACATAGGGCTCAGTTTCAATGGGCTGCAGCCACCTTCACAGTGGCGCTTGCATTGCGTTTCAAAACGCGCCGTACAGACTCCTCCTGCGACAACTTATTGAAGTAAGATGGCGTTTACATCGAGAATACTAAATCTGATATAAACGCAATCATACTTCAATAGGTGATCACAGCAGGAGTCTGTGTGATGCATTTAAAAATGCGATGTAAACGCCACGTGTGAACACGACCTTAGGCATTGTGGGCCTCCACTTCATGATTCCAGGTTAACAAACACTGTAAATGGCTGGGAATGCTAAGGCCTGTGATTGGCTAAGTTGGCATCTTAAGGGACCCATTAATTTTGTAGCGCGGCGGCTTAGTGGTTAGCATTACAGCCTTGCAGCGCTGGGGACCTGAGTTGATGTCTCCCAGTCAACATCTGCAAAAAGTTTGTATGTGCTCTCTGGGGCAGATTTACTTAGCCGATCCATTCGCGATCCAGCGGCGCGTTCTCTGCGCTGGATTCGGGTCCGGCCGGGATTCATTAAGGTAGTTCCTTCGCGTTCCACCAGGTGGCGCTGCTGCGCTGAAAAGCATCGGAACGCCCTGGAGTTTACCGAGCCGGGCTGAGTGAAGGTAAGTGCAAGCTCTGCGACAGATATTTTTTAAAAATGCGGCGGTTTTTCCGAATCCGTCGGGTTTTTGTTCGGCCACGCCCCCCGATTTCTGCCGCGTGCATGCCAGCGCTGATGCGCCACAATCCGTTCGCGTGCGCCAAAATCCCCGGGCAATTCAGGGTAAATCGGCGCAAATCGGAAATATTCGGGTAACACGTCGGGAAAACGTGAATCGGGCCATTAGTAAATGACCCCCTCTGTGTTTGCTTTGCATGTATGGTTGCATGTAAAAAAAAAAAATCTCTGCCCTGTATTGTATGCTTTTGTGTTTTCAGTGTCGTGTCATCCTTTAAGTCTCTTCCTCTAGAAAGTTGGCAGCCTTGAGGGTCTTCATATTGCAATGGTAACCCTTTGGCGCCCATTGAGGTTTGGCTGATTAGGAAAGTAATGTAATCTTTTATTTGGAATGTTTTCCAAGGGATGAGTTTATCAGTATTATTTTAGGGTATATGTGATTTTTTTTCATCATTTTGTCACATCTATTCTGTATTTTGGCATCCATGATTATTCTAGTTGTTTTGTCTTCTGACAACATATATTCTGAAACTACATATTTACATAAATTTTTTGTATAGTCTCTCAATTTTCATATTCTAAAATAACATATTTAATTTTTTTTTCTACTTTTCGGTCAACACCACCGTTTTTTTCTTTTTTTATATATCCTCTAAGTTTAGTTCCCTTTTCCATACATACCACATCTCTTGTATGTTTTGGTAATGTAGACGTCATCCAAAGAACTTGTGACTTTGGATGATTGAGGTAACCTGCTCTCTGGTGAAGATTGCTCCGAAGTAGACCCCCCATACACTTAACACCTCTCCTCCGGCTTGTACACAGATTCGGATGCTACATCTCTCGACTGGAACCCTACAGTTGCCGCGCAACCCAAAAACAAATTGCTCTCTCCCAACAAGAAAGCCCGATCTTACACGGAGTGGAACAATTAATTTCGCGCTTGTCATCACCGCCTCAATCGAAAGTTGATCCGCATCAGATATTTGTGGCACGTTGCCGCAAAAAAAAAAAGCCCGCCCAATCGGGGGGCCACACGGCCTGACACGTTGTGATGATGATTTCCATTGTAAAACAATCCATCATTAAGAGTAATTACAATATCGATCTAAACGGTTGAAGGGGTTTGAGCTCGGAATCCTTCCTAAAGAGTTGTAAGGAGCAGTAATGTCTAATGGACTTTTCCCGTCTCCGATGTCTGCAGCATTTCAAGCAGCTGATATTGTGCGGAGCTCCACATAATTACTCATTGACTCCGGGGTTCTGCTTCACCGCTTTGCATCTATACCACAATTATTGACATGAAGAGAGACTTGGCCGGATAAATGAAAAGATGGGACCTTGTGCGAGTTTATTAAAAGGAAAAAAAAAATACATTATCTGCGTCAGCAGAATTCTCAGGAAATGTAAATAATGCCCCCGAAATTTTGCTAATCAGGGAATGTAATTATATTTTGTATTACATTGCTTCTGGGTGATAAGATGCATGCTTGGTGGAGACAGCTCATTTTACAGTGGCTGATCTTACAGTATTTCCTGACAGACAGAAAATCACGCATTACGGTTATTATGGTAAACAATGGCGAAGAATTAAGGCATTAGGGTGAAATGCGCCTGCAAAATGTCACTCAGCGGATTGCAACTTCTGCTGACGTCGCCGGCCTTTGTCATATCAAAGTCTCAGCTGTAGGAGCAATCGAGACTCATCAGACCACGCAACGTTTTTCCAATCTTCTACTGTCCAATTTCGATGAGCTTGTGCAAATTGTAGCCTCAGTTTCCTGTTCTTAGCTGAAAGGAGTGGCACCCGGTGTGGTCTTCTGCTGCTGTAGCCCATCTACCTCAAAGTTCGACGTACTGTGCGTTCAGAGATGCTCTTCTGCCTATCTTGGTTGTAACGGGTAGCGATTTGAGTCACTGTTGCCTTTCTATCAGCTCGAAACCAGTCTGCCCATTCTCCTCTGACCTCTGGCATCAACCTAATAAAGTGACCGGTGAGTGTATATGTTTAAAAGTAGTTTCAATTTGTTAAAACAAGGGTTGTTTCCTTTTTGATTTTTTGGAATCAAAACAATATTTTCCAGTCACGTAATAAGTGCTTAACAAATTTACAATATGGTCTTCAGTAATCATTTTGTGTGCGCTGCTGGAGAGAAGTTTGGGACATTTAGCAGATACACATTTACTTATTCAACTTTTAATTTTTATTTAATAAGGATTCAGCAATTTAAAAATAACTGAAAATTTAAAAAAAAACTGAATTATATGTTAGGCAGAGTTTTATAGGTTCAATAGGTTTTATATATTTTTTAACCCTTTTACAAAAATGTGTTGTTTCAAACAAATGGAGTAAATTCTCTAATTCTAGTTGTCCCTCACAGTATTTTCTTGCATATGAATTAATACAGCACCCATTGAACAAAGGGTTTCCAGATGAGAATCATTTTCGCTGTCAGTCATGCCGCCACATTCTCTTGCTGCAGAATGCATAATATCTATTCATAACAATTCCAATGGTCAATGAAAGTGAATGTAAATTGGTGAAAATTAAAAAGATGCAAAATAGATACAGTAATTCATTTATGATGTGACATGAAGGTCAAAAACGGAAAAACTTTGTAAAACTATTCTGGTTCTTCCAAAAGCATAACCACTTATAAAGGTCTTATAAAGCTCCTGTAAACAGCTTTTATTCTACTAAACTAAAGCCCCCTCACATGGGGTATCAAAAATGTCCCCTCTAACATTCCCTCCTTACTGATAAAATTCACCTGTTTACCTCTAAATAATACCCTCCAAAATCATGTGCAAATGAACAGTGAACAGCAACATTTTTCTTGTGATGAGTAAATTTTACAGCCTGGAGGGGGGGAGTAACTTCAAATGTGGCTATTTTTGACTCAAATATGACTAGAACTATGCATTTAGTATCATATAAAAAAAAATCTCAGCAACCAAAAACAGATGATACTAGCAGCACATAAAACCACAATCTGATAAAATGTGAACAAAGAGATTCTTAGTAGAGATGAACGAGCACTAAAATGCTCGAGTGCTCGTTACTCGAGTTACACTTTTTCCGATGCTCGAGTGCTCGTTTCAAATAGCGAACCCCATTGAAGTCAATGGGAGACTCGAGCATTTTTCAAGGGGACCAAGGCTCAGGGAAGCTTGGCCAAACACCTGGAAACCTCAGAAAATGATGGAAACACCACGGAAATGGAAAGGAAACAGCAGGGGCAGCATGCATGGATGCCTCTGAGGCTGCTTAATCGCACCATTATGCCAAAATTATGGGCAACAGCATGGGAATGACAAAGTGACTGAATGAGGCAAGATAGCATTTAAAACACCCAATAATTGACCCTAACAATAGGGGACGGCATGCAGAGGCAGCGGCAGCAGCGGCAGGCTAGAGAGTGGCATGGCGACATACCCCAAATGGACACAGGCTTTAAACCAATTAAAAAAATTCCTTTTGGCAAGAATAACATGTAGCACTGTATGTATTAGTATTTTGCCTGGTTAAGGCGGCAGAGAGGAACCAAAGGATATGAGCAAGAAGCGCTGAAATGATTTCTTATGTGAACAAAAGGTTGACGGTATATTTATTCGATAACACAGCATGGTGGCGACATAGTGACCAAGTTCCATAACGTATCTGGTAAAACACCGGAAAAATGAGCCTGACACAGCTCGTTTGCTAAGGGGACGGCATGTGGAGGCACCCATGGAGACGACTTCCATGATTAAGAGCGACAGTATGGGGCATCCCTATTGCGCTGCTATGATTGAAACTTCAGGTCTCCAGCATGGCGGCGACAGATGGGCCGAGTTCAATTATGTATCTGGTGAAACACCTGAAAATGTAGCCTGACACAGTTCGTTTGATAAGGGGATAATGTGCTGTATTTCCTCTCGCACTCCAGCGTTTGGGGTATAGACAGTTGAACGTTGCACATGTAGAAATTGGTGGACACTGTGGAGGATCGTGGAGGAGAAATCGACAGGAAACAGCAGGGGCAGCATTCATCGATGCCTCTGAGGCTGCCTAATGTTGGGATGGAGCTGGCGGTCCGCTGCCAGGCGAGCCTTCGCCTGTCCAAGCCCCGATCTCTCGGCTCTTCCCCACCCAAAATGGGCCTGGGGGCCAGAAACGTTTACTTTGAAAAAATTATAATTTTCAAATTAGGCAGGGGCTACAAACAGCTCTTCTAAGAACCTTTTGTATAAGATCGAGTGTAGTACTGTAGTAATTGGCCTGGTTATGGCGGGGGAGGGGAACGTAAACAGATGCGCAAGTAGCGCTGAAATAATATAGGTAAATGACAAAAGTTGGTGGCATATTTTGTGGATAACACAGCAGGGAGGCGATAAAGTTAACAAGTTTGATGTGGAAGGCGTTAAAACAACCCAAAATTCTGCCTGACGCAGCTCGTTTTCTAATGGGACGATGTATGGAGACAGCTATATGGAAGTTGAGGGCTTGGGCGTGTAGGTGGCGTGTTCACTGTATTTCCTCTTGCGCTCCAGCATCTGGGGAATAGAAAGCTGGACTCTGCGCAAGGAGACATTGGTGGACGCTGTGGGGGATCGTGGAGGCGAAAGTGAGGTTTTCGCCCGGGAGGTGTTTGTGACGGGATCCTGGACAGGGGGCTGACTAGCAGAGGCATCAAATGACTGAGGGGAAGGAGCAGTGGTGGACCCAGCCGGAGGTGAACGGCCTTGATTCCATTGAATGGGGTGTTTAGCATTCATATGCCTGCGCATACTGGTGGTGGTTAAGCTAGTAGTGGTGGAACCCCTGCTGATCCTGGTGTGGCACAGGTTGCACACCACAGTTCGTCGGTCATGCGGTGTTTCTTTAAAGAACGTCCAGACTTCAGAAAATCTAGCCTTCGCCACGGGAGCTTCACTATGTGAAAAATTTGGCGCTGATGCACCAGCTCTGGCCCTGCCTCTCCGTCTGGCCCCACCACTGCCTCTTCCAACCAGTTCTTGTCTAGGACTCGCCTCCGTCTCACAAGCACTGTGTTCACCCAGCCTATCAACCCAGCTTGGGTCTGTCACCTCATCATTCTCCGATCCCTCAGTCTGCTCCCCCCTTAGACTTCCTTCCCTAACAACAACTTCACCACTGTCTGACAACAATATCTCCTCATCGTCCGACACCTCTTTACACACTTCTTCCACTACGTCAAGAAGGTCATCATGACCAACAGACTGGGACTGGTGGAAAACCTGGGCATCGGGAAAGAGCTCAGCAGCAACCGGACAAGTGGTTTGTGGCTCTGGGAAGGGTCCAGAAAACAGTTCCTAAGAGTATACCGGCTCAAATGCCAAATTTTCCAGGGCGGGGGGCAGACTGGGGGGAAGAAGGTTGTGGTGGAGGTGGTGGAGGAGCTGGAGGAGTGCTTACCTGGGTAACATGGGTGGACTGCGTGGAAGACTGACTGGTGGACAAATGGCTAGAAGCATTGTCCGCAATCCACAACATCACCTGTTCACACTGTTCTGGCCTAAACAGTGCTCTACCACGAGTCCCAGTCCCAGTGTAGCTCTGCGTCGTTCCCCTGCTCCCTCATCAGCAGGTGGTGTCTCACCCTGTCCAGGACCACAGCCTCTGACTCCTGCAGTAGTTGGACCCCCAGGCCCTCGTTCTCTACCCCTAGCCCTCGGGGTTTTTTATTTTTTGTTTTTTTAAATTTTTTTCTGTTTTTTTTTATTTTTTATAGAACAAAACATGCAGAAGAAAGCACACAGCAACCACAGAAGATGATTGCTATGGCTAGTTTCTAGCCTACACTGACATCACAGAACAGGATTTTGTGCTGTGCCTGTGACTTTCAGTTTTAAAAAAAATAAATAAATCAGCAGACTGTGCGGAATTCAATCAAACCCCTAATAAATTGTCCCACTTAGGTGTTTGAGATGGATATGTGTTTCACTAAGAGCTAAATAGAACATTCGCAAGTCTCCCTGCAAATTTGTCACAATATGGTACTAGCTGCACTACTAGTGCCAGCAAGCCCAGTCACAAGCAATTAAAAAATAAATATAACGCTATTGTAGCCCTAAGAAGGGCTGTTGGGTTCTTGTAGAATCACTCCTACCTAACACTATTCTAATAGAACACCCTAACGCTATCCCTGACCAGAAGCAGCTCTCTCCCTAATGGCATCCAGACAGAGAATGATCCAAGCAGCGCGGGCAGGGGCTAGTATATTCCAGGGTCACCTGATCAGGCCAGCCAGCCATTGCCATCGACATGTAAGTGTACCACGTGATGCTGGGTGTAGTGCAGAATCTCCTGATTGGCTCTGTTTCTGGCCGCCTACAATCTAAATGCCGTGAGATGACATTTTCTTGAGCGGGCAAAATACTCGTCCGAGCTTGCTGGTTGTTCGAGCATTCGCATACTCGCAACTGCTCAGTGCTCGGACGAGTATGTTCGCACATCTCTAATTCTTAGCTTTACCATGTTACCAAAAATATAGCTCGAGCAAATTCCTAGCCAAATTCCTCTTTTGTGGCCTGTGTGGTGTCTGCACAGAGCTACTTCAACTCTGATTTTATTTAAGTGAATTAGATTTAATCTTCAGAGGACCATCAAAAAGGTACTCAGCAAACCATTCTAAGTACTGTCTACTGCCCAATGGAAAACTATACATTTTACAATAATTTATACATTAGTGCATAATGATTATTGCTACTAGGTGTATTAAGGTCATGACCAAAATCATCTTAATTTAGAACTGGTAAGGAAGTGAGAATAAAAGAACAAAATAATAATATAGTATTAATCCACTATTAACACTATTAAACTCAAATTAAACAGCTGCTGCTGCCATAGATAATAATGTAATTGAGCTTTAGAAATATTGTTTTTAATTTAGTTCTTGGCACTTCTCAGTTACATTTTATAATTTTCTAAAAAACGTCTATGGTGCCATCTTTTCCCTTTGAATTATGCAAGATGTTGGAAACAAGCGAAGGAAAGTTGTGACTATTTAACTTCTCTAAGGTTTTGATCAATTGATCAAAAAATTGTCACCTTTTTGAAATGGAATAGCTCAATAATAATGTAGCTTCAACTGGCATACAGTTTAGCTTATAATAGAAGTTTGCTGAACTAAATGTAAAAAAAAAAGTTCTAGAACTAATAAAACATTAATTATCGTATTATTATTATTTAGAATTATTCACCATTCCTTTACTACAAGTGTTTAAAGTGAACTTGTAGTAAAAACATGTCATTATTTTACTGGTGTCTGGTTCAAATAGCCTATCCTATTCTTATTTTAAAAATGTCCTTGTCAGCATTTTGAATCATTTCAGTAGTTTTCAAAACTTTATTTTATATTACCTGGCAACTCAATTTCTAAGCAACATTTTCAAAGATTTTACAGGAGTTTTCCTGGAATCAGACATATCTTGAAAAAATCATATGAGTGTTAATGTATCCCATTGGTCTCTTTTATCGAAAACATACTAGAAAGCTTTGACTCCTAAAGTGCAATGAAAGCCGGTTTCACTGGAAGAGTCACGGGTTTAACAAATGTCATAAAACATCAAAATTGATTTAATGACATGTTAAATATACATATCGCACATACTCAAAACCATTTCAAATTTGTCGGTGTCTATAGTTAACAGTATTTTCAACACGGACATGATAAGCTGCATGATTTACACTTGGGACTGGAATTGATAGTTTTATGAACAGTTTTATGAATTCAATAGACAGGAATTATTTGAGGAATTTATGATCTCATTATATGAATAATATGATTATTTGTGGCTATTTTCTCCCTCTAAGAAAAAAAATACTATTAATTTGATACAAAAATACCATACAGTATTTGTATTTTTTTCTTCAATAACCTTCAAAGACTTTTTCACTATTGTGATTAGTGTAAGTATCTTATTATCATGTAATTATTAAATATCTGTAGCTCACATGGTTTGATGAGGACAAATGTTTAATTGTGTTAAACAATTTATTTCTTCTATACCAATGACACCATTAATGATATAATTATAATTTTATAATTTTTGTGTGGAAAATTTTAACGCTTTCAGACCAAGCTTGTTTTTTTTTAACGTTGCCCTGTGTCATTATAGGCGACTGCACTGTTAGATTGTGCATACAGCATGATCTAGCAGGCTTCTACTGAAGGCAGCCATGGGGTCCATCATTGGACCACAAGGCTGAAATAGCAATGAGGGTTGGGTTAAAGGGTTAAACAGCTGGGATTGCGAATGTTGCTGTGGGAACCTGGCTATGGAATGCTTCCAGGATCCTGTGGTGTTACTTTATTGTAAACATTTGACTAAATGTTTACAGTATTTGAAACTAATAGAAACTTGCTTAGAATAAACATCACTCCATTTTATAACAAAAAGTAATAAAAAAATATAGTGACAGACCGCAACAAATCCTTATTTGCAATTAATATTTTCACAAGCATTGAGTCATCAATTTAAAATGTATGCTGCACAATATAAAAAATTCTCACGTGTAACAAAATACTGACATATATAAATGTACATTGTTGGCACAGAATCATATATACATAAGTTTTTCCAAAATTACCATAAAGCAGTAACATAATAATAGCAGAATGGAGAAATTATAGACATATTGAAATATGACCTAACAAACTTTTCTATGCAAAAGCAAATTTAAAGACCCATAATAACCTTATTGATGTGTATGCAATAAAGTCATTAGTTTTGTGAAAAGTGTTCATTTGCTTGTTGTACTTCTGGTCATAAAATCAATGTTCAGAAATTAGTACACAGTAACAAAAAAAAGCCAGAAGCAAGTAATAACTATTCAATAACTCATTTATTTTCAATAAAAATATAGATTCACAGAGTTGTATACACAGTATTAGTTTTTTCTGCATATTTTAAATAGAATGCAGGCAAAAAAATGCATCCGTTCTGCACTTTATGGATGTGTGTTTATGTAAACAGGTTTTAATTACCAACATTATAATATCATGAAAAAATGAAAATGCATGGTTGTATTGAGTCTTTTAGTTTTTCAATACTTTTAGAGTATAATGAATTAGCAAATATTGTATATTTTCTTGTTAAAAATGAAAATCTTTGCCTTCAGCACTAACTTTTGGAAGGTAGCTTCCTGTAAGCAAATGCTAAATGTTTGTAAAATGATATGGAATAAAGTTAAACCTGCACAATCCTTTGTTACTGCAAAGCTCACATGCCCGAAAAATTAGCCCCTGTCAATGGCTCTCCCTGCACGAAAGAGAAGGAAAACCTCAGAAACTAGTAATCTGCCGGTGGCTAAATCCCATATCAGATTTTAAGACTTCTTTAAAGCTTAGCAATGAGCTGCAGGAAGATACCTTTGTAAAGTTGTTATGTTATTATTCTTTAAGTTTAACCTTTTTTCCACCTAGAAAATATTAATTACATTTCCTTTTCTTAGTGAAGGAATCATGGTCTATAAACCGCAACATATTAGCAACAGCGATATCTTCAAGGTAAGATATATCTACCTCCTTTCTAAATGTGATTTGTACTTTAAATTATTTTAAATTGCAGTTGTTTGGTATTGACTTTCTGAAGTCTAGATTCTAAGCCATGTTTTATGTCCTCTCTATTATCTCTGGTCAAACACATAACCAATTTAGTTGCTGTTCACATTGTATTTAACTAAAATAATATTTCAAACATCCACTATATTTGGTTATGTCCAGACATACTACGGATTAAAAAAAAATTCAAATTTTTTTGTTCAGTTTTTGTTTGTTTAGTACAGTTAGTTATTTGGTATATTATTATATAGAGTGAAGCAGATTGACAGCCTACCCTAAGCGAGGTGACAACTAAGGTGACAACTGATCGATGTACCTTTCCCTTAGGTACTAGAGCTTTTCATTGCTGGAAGAATATTGACTCACCAGTATTAATTCTGTAGTGCCAGTACTGTATCACACTTTTCAGTGCAAGCAGGCATGGTGATAGTAGGCTTAATAAAAAAGCACTGGAGTTGGTTAGTAACCCATTGGCCTGCACTCCTTGTGCTGCCTCACACTCACAGATCCAGAGAGCTACACCTGAGGTCACTGTGCCAGATAGGTCCATCTGTAACTTGGAGTCATAGGGTGTCCTTAAGTCGGGGACTGCTTGTACTGCAGGCAATTATACTACATTTTGCTATATAGATTTGGAAGGAAAAATGGTTTCTGTCACATATTTTTCACATATAATTTTCTGAAAGCTTTTCTTTGTCCTCACATAAAAGATGGGTATAGATAGGAGGTTATTGCATATTTTTCTACATACCATGAGAACATTTTACTTTTTTAGATAATGTTTTCCCATGACTATATAATGTTGAGGGATTACAAATATTGTCAGAGCCATCAGTTAAAACAGGACGTGTCACCAGATTTTGACACCCCTGACTAACAATGCCTGTTGATAAAGGGTTTTAAGTCCTCCCCATATCACCTCAAATTAGCCGCCAGTGGGGCACTGTACCTTAATTACAAATGTTTTATGATATATAAATTAGCTTTTGTGACTTATGTCTGCTGTGTGTGACTCTATTCTTTCCTATGCCGCCTGTGAACCACCCCTTATTATTCTGACTGACAGCTCTGTGTCTCTTCAAATCACTGCTCTTCCTCCTTGTCCTTAGGGACCCTCTGCTAATATTCAACTACAGACATATAAAGCTCTACGTACAGATGGGAAATATTTGTCCATTTTTTTACATGGTTCCTTGTGTTACAATGATGACATGTGACCAGAGTGACATCATTGCAGGTTTCTCAGCCGTGTGACAGTAGCAAACTGTACCCGATGTATGTGATTAAATGAAATCACAGCAGCTTCCATGAATGATGGAGAGGAGTAGAAGTACATGGTGGCTTCTTTAACTTCATGTGGCCAGATACATGCAAGGGGTACAGTTTGCTATTGATAAGAGGTTAAAGGACCTGAGATGATGTCACTCTGGTCAAATGACATTAAATGTGACCAGTAAGGAGGCATAAGGCATTGAGAGTATTAGATGGGAGGGGCTGGATGAGCAGGAGATGTCTCCTTCTGATGCCAGGGAATATATGATAAAAAAGGTTATTTATGTGGATGTAAGCGAAACAAATTTTAGCTATAAGAAGTCAGTAAGATTGTTAAAAGAGCTCTATAGAAACCTGTCATTGGCTTTATATATGTAAATGTGGTGACCGGTTCCCTTTAAGTACAGGTATCAAAGCTAATATATACACACTGCTTAAACTGGTAGATAGGGAGAGAAAAAACGTAAAAATACTTTATTAAAAAAATATTTCTTGCGTGACCCAGGTGCAACTATTTGAACCTCACATTGGATATATATATATATATATATTACAATTGTAATGCAACTTGTCAATATAAACATTTGTCTTAAAAAAAAAAAAAGAAAATTCTTGGTCCTAAGTCCCACATCATCATCTGCACTAGTGATTTATGCAATTTGGAGTTAAAGTTAACTTGTGCATTGTCAAAAATGCTCCTATTACCCATGACCCGGGTTGAAAATGCAACCGTGTACCCCTTTTTCTCCCTGCCAAGTGGCGGCAGACTCAATCACCTGTCTGTGCTCCAACGTTGTCTCCATCGGTCAGGCATGTGCTGCAAGGCGCGTGTTTGGTGGTTTCTCAGGATTTAAAGGGCCAGCTGGTCATCCCTACTTTTTATAAATAGCTGGCCTCTTAGATCGGGTTCCCAGGCGTCAACTTATGTCATTAGTTGTGGTTAGAAATGGGAGAATCGATTAGAACAAAGTGGAATTCGATACGACTTTCATGGAAAATTTGATTAGTCACAAATCCAAAGTTTATGCTGATTCGTGGGAATAAAGTTTTTTTTTCCGGCTTTTTTAGCCGCGTGCACAACATGTCACATGGGGCAGAGAGCTCTTGGAAGGAGAAAGGATCACCCTCGATGACATCTGCAGACCTGTAAGCCAATCAGTGACCGGCAGGCTTATGTGATGTCACACAGCCCAATAAAAACTTTCAGCCATTTTCAATCTCAGAATTTCACACTGTATGTGCTGTCTGTAGGTCCAGCTGCTTCTACTATACTGAGCTGTAGTGATTTCTGCTCTAATCCCAGGGTGTGCATTTAGGGGGATCCATATACCCCAAATAGCAGTTATTTTTTCTACTGAAGCCAGTAAGAAGAAATCTGTTTAATATCTGCACAGCTGCTGTAGTGATTTCTGCTCCTCTCCAAGGGTGTCCGATGTGGGGTATCTGTATAACGCAAATTCCCATACTTTTTGTGTTGCTAAAGTTTAGAGCAAGAAATATGTGTCAAATCCACATAGTTGATTAACCACTATGTCAGACAGAAAGGTTTCAGCTGGAGCAGGCAGAGGTCGCAACACATTAAGGGGACGTCGCAGCAGGGTTGACTCTGTGAGGCCAGAACTGTCGTTGTCATCTAGTGGCAGTGTGTTGATCAACAACTAAAGGTTCTTGATTGGTTGACTAGGTCAACCAATTCCTCAAACATAACATCTGACAACCCCAGCCAAGAGTCTGTGGGTTCATCAGATACAAACATTAGTTGGCATAGCCCAGGAGCAGGTCAGCGGTGCTCACCTGTCCTCAACCAGCCTCTGTCCTGTTCATTTCCCTTTGAGGACAGTCAGCAGCTGCTTGACAGGGTAGAGGTGTTGCAGACATCCGCTGCTTCGTGCAGTAGGCTGGTTGTGCATACCGATACTGTTGAGGAGAATAGCAGTGACAGGGAAACACAAATTGACGATGATGTAGCCGATCGCACTTGCGAGCCGGGTGTTGCAAGGGATTCATCATCGTCGGGTGAAGAGAGGCTCAGCTTGCGCATCAGACAGCGGAGCAGGTGCCCTGCATGGCGCATGTGCTCAAACTGGTTGTCAACACCCATCTGCAAGACATTATAAAAATGGCCAGGAAACTGTTCTTGCACTTCAGCCATTCTTACAAAGCCAAGCACACCCTCCTCGAGTTGCAGCGTCAGAACGGCCTCCCCATCGATATGCGATGTTTCCACCCTTTCGAATTCCAGCCTCCATATGATAGACCGCCTGTATGAACATAGAAAAGCCATTAATGTTTTTTTTGATGATTCAAACGAACCGAAGTACTGTGTAACTTTGATGTCAACCACTGGAAGCTCATGCGTGACATCTGCCATTTGCTCAGGCCCTTTGAAGAGGCCACGTTAATTGTCAGTCGCCAGGACTTCAGGATGAATAACATCCTTCCACTGCTTCCACTGCAAAGTCTGGTCAGGGCACTTGAGAAGTGGAGACTACATCTCCTGGCCACATGAGTCTGGTGGGGACTGAACTGAAGGAGGAGGACATTGGAGCACAAACAGAGTCTGGTGAAATCAGTGTTTTTTCCATTCAGGTGACAGGAGAGGAGGAGCAGGAGGTAGAGGATGAGGCAGATGACCCAGAAGCACCGTGGCAGTATACAGTGAAAATGGAGGCCGTGAGTCACTTGCGCAGATGGCCTGCAGTATGCTACTTTGCCTAAATAGTGACAGCCGAATCGTCAACATCCGCAACCGGTCAAAAATGGGTGACTTTTTTCAAGCAGCCTAGAGGGAGGAACAACTGGTGTACTATAGAGAAATACTGAAAAGACAGTTGGCCCCTGCCTTAGTGCGCCATTGTCCATCCTCTGTCAGGTCTAACCGATGGATTCCTGGCAGTGATTGCTCACATACTACTGCCACAGCTGCTGTGGGGAGATGGGGGGTGGGGGGTAGGAGCAGAATCAGCTCCATCAGCAGCAGCTTAAGTCTGCATTCCTTAATGAGCAACTTGCGCATACCCGCCTAGAGAGGAGGGTAGCTGCCACCAGCAGCAGGACATGGAACAGACCCTGCACCAGCAGGTGGTGGCCTACTTGGACAGCACTTTACCACCCTAGGTAGAGGATTCCATGGACTACTGGGCACCCAAACTTGATGAGTGGCTGAAACTTGCTGAGTTTGCAGTAGAGAAGCTGTCCTGCCCGATCAGTAGTGTGGCATCAGAGTGGGTGTTCAGTGCAGAGGGGCCATAGTTACCCCAAGGAGAACCCGCTTGTCCACCCGTAATGTGGAGAGACTGACCTTTGTCAAGATGAATCAATGCCTTATGCATCAGATTAGATCATCCATGATGCCACCCCCAGGCATTGAGAAATGAGTCTGGATTCTAACTACCTGCCTCAGCCCCTATTCTGATGCTGCCACCCGCCTGATGCCACACATCTGCTGACAGTTGCTCCATCTGCCTCCTACCATCTTTACCAGGGACTGAAATTGTCCACCACCTCCATACTCTGTCATTGTGCCTCTCTGTGGCTTTCCATGTTGCTGCCACCTGTGGGCTCCTGCTGCTGCTTTTGCTGCCACCACCTCCACACTGTATCATTGTGCCACTCTGTGGGCTACTGCTGCTGCTGACACCACCTCCACAATCTATCATTGTGCCACTCTGTGGCTTTCCATGTTGCTGCCATCTGTGGGCTCCTGCTGTTGCTTCTGCTGCCGCCACCTCCATGCTCTTTGTGCAACTCTGTGGATTTCCATGTTGCTGCCACCTCCACACTGTCATTGTTCCACTCTGCGGCCTACTCATGCTGCTGCAAACTGACCGCTGTTTCCCTGGAACACCCTGTTATTTCCATAATGCTGTTTTCACCCTCCACTGCTCTATGACATTGCCACTATGTTTAATTTTCCCCTTCATTTCATCTGTCAGAAGGAATAAAAAGCCTCCGGATAAATAGCCAAAAGCAGGAGTGGATACGGAACACAGAGGACATGCAAATATCCCATTGGCTGGTCATCTCTGTTTTAGATCCACTCCTGTTTGTTTTTGGCTTTAGCAATACTGATGATGGATTATTGGCCAAAGCGAACACTAATTGATGAAATGAAGGGCAAAATGATCAGTGACATCAATGCAGAATTACTGCCGACATTCGTATTCTAAGTATCTGATGTCAGTGTAAAAAGAGTGCACTCTTTGATGTTATAATGGGATCATGGCCCTCATCTGGCACAAACGTTAACCTGTCAGGCTGCGTTCCCGCTTCACTTATCTGGTGAAGTTGGCCTCTGTAACTGTATATGGAATTGAAGAGTGAAATGATTCTAAGAGTGGCAGCTGTCATGTGCGTGTCATACTAAAACAAAGCATTGTTTGAAGACCAAACCACGCTCCCTATGCATATTTAACATGGCACAACGTTCTACATCACCCTACAGGCTCTGTGCAGTCACAAAATACCTGTTTTTTAACATGATTCCTCACAATTCAATTTTTTAAAAAAATTTGGCGAATCGGATGTAACTGAATTTCAACAAATTCGCCCGTCTCTATTTGTGGTGGTTCAGTGGTTCCACTACCACTAAATCCTGAAATGCATCAAGGTGGAAGACTAGGGTAAGGCTAGGTTAAGAATAAAGGGACTTTATACCCCAAGTTTTAAGGAATCTTCTAGACTGCAGGTGTCACCCAATACTTAATACACAAGCTCTGAAGTTTCTAAGAAGAAATTCTGGGTGTACAAACCAAAATTTGCACATGGACCTAAGATGTTTATTTTCATATAAGGCCAGTTTCAGATTGAAGTATTTAAGGCGATATTTAGTATCAGTACTTAGAAGCTAAAACCAGTTATGCCATGTAAATTTGCCTTAAAAGCTACTTTTTAATTCAAAATTATTCAATAAACCCTTTTCTCTAAGAAATGCATGTTGTAGTGTTTTATGATTGGGGGCTGGTGTTTCCATCTTTCTTTATTTTATTGTTTTAGACTGCACAGTTACCTTATAGTTTTCTGTGCCAGCAAATTGTGCAAACTATCTTTGGCAAATTATAAGCCGTGCAGAGGAAGTGAAGATTTATATTGCCAATTCCCTACCAAGTTCTAGAGAGAAGTCTCTTACTGTGTCGATCGTTATTTGATTTTATGTGATTGATAATAAGCTTGCCTTACTTGCATCTAAATTTTTTCTATTTTTGTTTGTAGGGAATTCTGGTGAAGTTTTACCATATTTAAATAGTATCTTTTATAATTTTTTTTAGAAGTGCCTTTGATTATGTTGATAATATTTTTTTTTACATTTTGCATAAAGCATTTTCCTTGTTGTTTTGACAGTCCTAACAAAAACACCAAATGCAGTATTCCTAAAAAATATCAAAAGACACTATAAAACCTCAAATTAAAGCACAAATGATGCATACAAAACTACAAAAAATCTTTTTTTAAATTATTTAAGAGGGTATTGCCACAAAGTCAAAAGTTTTAATTATATTCAGAAAAATAACATATTTTGTGATTTGATGTTATTAAAAATAACAAGTGTTTCACAGATATATTTAAAACTTGTTACTTATCAGTTCTGTTATTTGGTTTCCCCTAGGTATGACCCTGACTATCCTGACTGCACAGGTCTTCCATCACATGAACAATCTCATGAACGATCTCCTGCACGTGTTCCATGTGCACTGGTCCCTACCTGCCTCCCAGCTGATCTACATTAGCATTAGTTGCTGTGCTGCCCTTCAGAGTTATCGGGGTCCAGAAGAGTGATGAAGGACGCAACAGTGACAAACGCTGATCTGGCCAGATCTGCTGAGGCCACTCACACACCACCAGGGAGACACAGTGACACACTAGATTGCGTCTTCCCACCATAACTGGACTGTCTTCTGTGAAGCATTAAATCACTGCAAGTAGCTTCACTTAGGTATGTGCAAAGTGAATGGGTGACTGCATAGTATCACTACTCTTTCTCCATTTGTAGTTGCAGATTATTATTAATCTGTAGTTGTATAATTATTATTATTATTTGTCCGTTAAGGTACATGCAGGGTATTGCTCCTATTCTTTACACAGACATGTATAGCATCATTTCTCTTCCTTGATGGGGAAATACAAAGTATCAATTCTATTTCAAACAGGTCTATGCAGAGTATAATTTCCCTGCCAGACAGGTACATGCAGAGTATGACCTCTCTTGTAAGGCTTTGGATGTGACATAGCAGAAAACAATTACTCATATGCATAAGGTTCACATAGGAGGGAAACAAACAGATGTACATCGTGCTAAATTCTTGTGAGTACTATAGTAAATGCCAACGCATATAGAGGTTGTGTTTGCAGCCATCAATGAACACACGTGCCCTTACCCATGAAACAGAAGCCACACACCGACCTCGACGTACGTTTCAGCCGTCAAGCCTTCACCTGGGGATACAATTTGGCTAATGTTGTGTCTTAACTTTCTATTACTTCTCCCTAGTCAATAAAGGAGATTTGAGCAAGGTTTTGTATAGTAAGTTTTGGTATAAGCAGGAGGTATCATCATCTACCAATCTATTCAGAATAGTATGGATTCCAGCCTTATGATTTTTATTATCGCTCTGGAACAGAAAAACAATGCCTAAGTTGTAGATATTGGTAAAAGGTATTAATTGGAAGATTGGGGAATACATATTTTCAATATCATATTAGCTTGATATATTTTGTTGTGTCATAGTCCAAAAAAAGTATGTTTGCAAGTGCCACCACAACTCCCTGTCTGCCCAGCTTATATTATCCCCTTTCCTGCAGCTGAGCCTTGCTTATAGTAACCTTTTTCCTAGAACATGCCGCCCTGTATATGTTACCCCCATTCCTACTTGTATTGCCTCCTTCCAATGTCCTCTTTTCCTGTAGCTGCCTCCTTCCAATGTCCCCTTTTCTTGTAAATGCCCCTCCTTTCAATGTCCCCTTTCCCCTCAGAACTCAAAAAAGATACTCACCTTCACCACTTCCCTGCAGCTATCTTTTCTTCATTCACTTTTCTTCGCATTAATGAATAGTTTTTTTGTTGCTGTACATGACGTATTGAAATCATGCACTGGCTGCCTGTCTCCTTCCGAATTCAGTTTAAAATAATAACCCTTTTCCACAAAGCTCTGCATAATGCTGCACCTGCCTATCTCTCCAACCTCATTTCAGTCGCCCAACCCATGCTGTTAGATCTGCTAGTGATATTAGATTAATCTCTACC
This sequence comes from Engystomops pustulosus, assembly GCA_019512145.1. Lineage (NCBI taxonomy): Eukaryota > Metazoa > Chordata > Amphibia > Anura > Leptodactylidae > Engystomops > Engystomops pustulosus. The sequence continues at coordinate 78,797,574 of CM033649.1, forward strand.
TTAATTCGAACCTCTCATCAACGTCTCCAGGACTTCTCCAGAGCCGCACCAATTCTCTGGAATGCCCTTCCCCGGACTCTAAGACTACCCACCCTTCCAATTTTTGAAACATACTCTTAAAACCCATCTTTTTAGGCAAGCTTATCACACTCGCTAACTGCATGAAATATCAACTCTCTTTACTAATCCATCCTGTGTTCTCCACCCATCTATTATCCAGAAAACACCAGCTATATACCACAATCTAGGCTTCTCTGCAGTCCCTCTCATCTTGGCCTTTGTGCATAAGATGGCGGCTGATAACTGGTTCAAGCAGCAGAACTTTTATTTATTAAATTATCTTATACTGTTATAAAGAATGGCTGGACCCTTATACAAGCTCTTTACCTCTTGTGTCACCCCCTTCATCCTCATAGAATGTAAGCTCTTGTGAGCAGGGCCCTCACTCCTATTGTTCTATTGTATAAGTTTGTACTCTGTAACATATTATATTTGTATATGTTCCCTATGATTTGTAAAGCACTACAGAATTTGATGGGGATACATAAATAAAGATTATAATTATTATTGTCATCAGCAGTAGTTCGCGGAAATGAAGTGAAGATTCAGTTCAGTCATGCCCTGGATCAATTGCAGTTGGGCGCTGAAAAACTGTAATGTTATTTTTTTCTGAAAAATTCCAGCCAATTTCAAACATATCATAATTTTTGCAAAATATAAAGTATATAAGTTATATTGGAGGAATGTTAACAGATGATAAATGCCAAAATAAACATTACTTTTATCTGACTATCTGTTTTTTTTCTTTCCATAAGGTTTGTTAATTTTCTTATTGTCGTTCTATAATGTTTGTTCTTTTATTCATTATTTTCATGCTATTTAGCATAGCTGTTCCTGGAGAATGGTTTCATGAGGGAGTATTTACCCTAGTGAAATTAAAATTCCTCTGGCGGCTGCAATTAAGGGTGTTACCAGCGGGGTTAACCCCAAGCACTGAATCGTTACTTCTGTCTGAAGCCGTGGTTTTGTGACCAAAACCTGAATTGTTTGTTATGAACCTGAACATTGTGATTCAGGTCTGTTCTTTCCTAATCCCCAGGTCATAGATTAACTGAAGACAGAATATAAGACATTTTTTGGGGGTGTGGGAGAATTATGTGGCTCTGGTCCATTCAGCTATACAAATTTTTCTTGAGGCAAAGTAAACCCATTTGCCATTAGTTAAATGCAACTTTTATTCTTAATGTTTTAATAAAAATAATAATAATAAATATCAGGGGGTAGTGGACCGTGAGCTATGACATAAGCCAATGCTTGGAGTCTACGTGGCACCCGGTTACCACCAGAGCCCGCTGCAACGCGGGTTGGACTTGCTGCAGCGGAATGCCACCAGGTCACTCCACAGGCGCAACTTTGGTCACAGTGGTGGCCAAGGCGGGGTACAGAATCAGCAGACATAATCGAAGTCGGATTCAGACAGAAGATCAGGACAGGTGGCACAGTAACGTAGGAACGTGGGAACGTAGCAGAAGGTCAAGACAGGGGGAAGGAATAGAGGTCAGGAATGTAACAGAAGGTCATAATGGAAAATGCACAGGAATCACAACATGGACACTTTCTCTAAGGCTATGAGGCACAAAAATCTATAACTTTTTAATTTTTCAATTTGCAGAGCTGTGTGATGGTTTTTCTCTGCATAACAAAATTACACTTCAAAATGGTGGTATTTAATATTCCATGCATAGTACTGGGAAGCAGGAAAAAATTCCAAATGCACTGAAATTGGTGAAACATGCATTTGCACCGTTTTCTTGTGGGCTTGGATTTTACAGATTTCACTGTACACCCCAAATGACATATCTACTTTATTCTTTGGGTCGGTACGATTATCGGGATACCAAATTTGTATAGGTTTTGCAATGTTTTCATACATTTACAAAAATTAAAACCTGTACAAAAAAAAATATATTGCCATATTCTGCCGCTATTAACTTTTTTATACTTTGGCTTACGGAGCTGTGGGTAGTGTAATTTTTTGTGACTTTTTATGAAGTTTTTTCTGACTTTTTGATCACTTTTTTTAGAATTTTTAAAATATTTTTTAAAATGGCAAAAAAGTGCCATTTTTTACTTTGGGCGCCATTTTGCGCCCAAAGTCCAAAGTGAAAAACAGTTACTATATTTTGATCAGGCATTTTTCGGATGCATCAATACCTAATGTGTTTGTGATTTTCACTGTTTATTTATATTTATATCAGTTCTAGGAAAAGGGGGTGTTGAATTTTTAGTTTTTTTATTATAATTTTTTTAACTTTTTTAAAAATTATTTTTACTATTTTTCAGACTCCCTAGGGTACTTTAACCCTCGGTTGTCTGATTGATCCTATCATATACTCCCATACTGTAGTATGGAAGTATACAGGGATTTTCCTCCTTATTCATTACATTGTGCTGATATCACATTGTATTGAAAGGGTTAAAACGAGACAGCCTTGGGTCTTCATGGCAACATAATGGGGAGCAATGATATTTGCCAAGATGGCGGCGCCCATGCTAGCACCTGCCTCGGGTGTTACCGGTAAGCCTTTTCTGCAATATGCAGCAAAGACTTACCGGCTAAGGAGAGGGCTCGGCCCATGAGCCCTCTCCGTGCACCCACACCCGGCATGTGACGTGCTATCACTGGCCCTTTAAATCTTACAGAGCCACATCAATAATACAAAGTACAGAGGAACTAATATACTAAAGCCTTGCAATATGCAAATATTAGGTGTGCTGCTAGTAATATCCACAATAATTATCTAATTTTAGCTTATTTGCTAACTATGTATATAACTCACAGTGTATTCACACTGCATCCATTTCTAGCTAGTCTATAGATGTAAATGGAGAGCTAAACTAGAATAGGACAGGTGCATGTTGACTCTTAGAAATATAAGTCATACACTATGTGGATAGTGAGACCCAAATAATTTTCACCAGCAGTGCAGCCCCTACAAGTTTTTAATGGCAAAGTCCTATAAGTTAGGCACCTTTTTATTTATCCACTCATTAAGCTCTGTTTGTCACATAGCTCTATTTCCCATCTGTGTTCCTAATTATTTGGATTGCTAGTATCTCCCAAGCATTCTCCCTGCAAATTAAAACCTTAACTTTTGAAGCAGATAATGTCTGCCACACAGGAGATCTAGTCATGACGGATAACGTCAGGACGGAGGAATAACAGAGCTCAACAGGCAGAACTCTGCAAAATTTCCAATAGTGGAATAGGAGTAAAATCCCCATATACTGCCATACTGTAGTATGGCAGTATATGGTAGGATCGATCAGACAACCTAGGGTTAAAGTACCCTAGGGAGTCTGAAAAATAGTAAAAATAAAAATAAAAAAAAAGTTAAAAAAATTATAATAAAAAAACCTAAAAATTCAAATCACCCCCTTTCCCTAGAACTGATATAAATATAAATAAACAGTAAAAATCATAAACACATTAGGTATCGCCGCGTCCGAAAATGCCCGATCTATCAAAATATAATAACGGTTTTTCACTGCATTTAACCCCGTAATGGAAAATCGCGTCCAAAGTCAAAACTGGCACTTTTTTGCCATTTAATGCCCACGGATGGTAATTCGGAGGAGGAGGAGGTGGAGGAGGGGTGGCAGGATTTGGAGGTATAGTAGGCCTTTGAGACCTGGACCGAGGTAGGCCCCGCAATCCTCTGCGTCGGCAGTATATGACCAGCCCCAGGGTCAGACTCGGTCCCGGTCTCAAAGGCCGCTGACGTCGCCGGCCTTTGTCATATCAAAGTCTCAGCTGTAGGAGCCATTGTTATGTATCGCCTGCTCCGGAGTTTGTACGCCGTAAGGCTTGAAGCAATCACATCAGAGGTTCAGTGGAATATTTTGCATCGAGAAAATGTGTTGTGCTGAAAAGATAACTAACTTTTTAACAATCTTTGCAAAAATCAGTAGTGTGTAAATGAGGAATAACAGGAAGAATAGTTTGCAGTCCTCTTTCAGCTGATAGGAGGAGACCTAGCTGCTGCGACTCACTGAGCCCCCTCCCCTCTCGATAGAATGTCTGCGTAATCTGACACCAACAAGATGGAACAACAGGGAGGAGATCATATTCACTTCTATTACTGATTCATGCAATGTTTATTGAAAAATTAGTATCCATTTAACTTTCCATATTCTTGTTAAAAAGGCAAAAAGGCTTCAATATTCAGCAAAACCATATGTAAAACTAAAGGTGCCCATACAGAACAATCTTTCAACCCCCCGCTCCCCTAATTTCATTGATACTGACTTTTAATGCATATCCCACCATCCCGCTCATAATTGATGATTATGAGGGGAAATGTAACATTGCTGATAGGACAGCAAAGTACCATAATCCCCAAGATTATAACATAAAAACTGTTCTAGTTTCTTCAAATAAACATGGACAATGTTCACATTCAGTCACATTATTGGGATAGTACAAACAGTGATGTCACGGTTCAGGGATGTCACATTAGTTCAGTTATGTCACATTATCGAAATAGTACAAACAGTGTTGTCACTGTACAAGGGATAATAAACAGAGTAATGTCACAGTACAGAGATAATAAACAGAGTAATGTCACAGTACAGAGATAACACAAACAGTGATGTCACAGTGCAGGGGATAATGAAAAGTGATGTCACAGTACAGAGATAATACACACAGTGATGTCACAGTACAGGGATAATACCCACAGTGATGTCACAGTACAGAGGATAATACACACAGTGATGTCACAATACAGGGAAAATACACACAGTGATGTCACAGTACAGGGATAATACACACAGTGATGTCACAGTACAGGGATAATACACACAGTGAGGTCACAGCACAGGGATAATACACACAGTGATGTCACAGTACAGGGATAATACACACAGTGATGTCACAGTACAGGGGTAATACACACAGTGATGTCACAGTACAGGGATAATAAACCTAGTGATGGCACAGTACAGGGATAATACACACAGTGATGTCATAGTACAGGATAATACACACAGTGATGTCACAGTACAGAGATAATGCAACACCAAGTGATTGTCACAAGTACAGGGTTAATACGCACAGTGATGTCACAGTACATGGCATTACTACACACAGTGAATGTCACAGTACAGGGATAATTACACACAGAGCGTGATGTCACAGTACAGGGATAATACACACCAGTGAGTGTGACAGTACAGAGATATAAGCACACAAGTGATGTCAAGTAACAGGGGTAATACCACCACCAGTGATGTCACATTTACATGGGCTAATTACACACAAGTGATGTCACAGTACAGGGATAATACCACCAGAGTGAGTCACAGTACAGGGATACTACACACACCAGTGATTGTCACACCAGTACAGGGATAATACCCCCCCACACAGTGATGTCACAGACAGAGATACAATGCACCAGTGATGTCACAGTACAGGGATAATACAGACAGTGATGTCACAGTACAAGGGAGATACACAACAGTGATGTCACAGTACAGGGATAATACCACATAGTGATGTCACAGTACAGGGAAATACACAGTGAGGTCACAGTACAGGGATAAACACACTGATTGTCCCAGACCGGACAATTCACACCCCAGTGATGTCACAGCACAGGGATCATACAGCAGTGATGTCCACAGCCACAGGGATAATTACACACAGTGATTGTCACAGAACAGGGATAATACACCACAGTGAGTCACAAGTACAGGGGATAATACCACACAGTGATGTACACAGTACGGGATAATACACCCACCCCCACAGTTGATGTCACAGTACAGAGATCAATGCACCACAGTGATGTAATGCGTTTTGCACCACTCCTATGGCATTACCATCTTTTTATTAATGAAGGGGCTATTATGATTGTAGCAATGTCTAGTTATCATTATTTTTTTTACCCCGCATGAATGGAATTCTTTTTTCCCTGGAAAAAAATTTGGTGCTGACATCGAGGCGGTATAATAAGGGACCTATACATTCACGCTCATGCACAACATCCTATACGCTGTCGGTGTTTATCTGACACATGTCGGATTTTGTTCATGCTCCGTACGTGATGTATCTGTGGGACCTTGCATTCGAACAGGCGACACATTCTCACCCAGTGAGGTTATTGCCACGATAGCCTGACCATGCCATCAAAAAAATTCTGTGGGGGATGAGCGCCCGCTGGTTTTTTACAAAATACAGAACTCAGGGGGATTTCTCCAAATGTATTTTTCTATCTCAAATGAGCAGAGAAATTGCACTTACTGTGAGATACGGCAGGGGTCGTCTCTGTTATGACAGAAGACAACAGCGGGGATTGCATATACTTTCATTAGCCGCCTTCAACGCAGGACAGGACCAGCCTACACCCTTTAGGCCCGATACCCAAAAATGTTGGCCCGGAGGAAAGTTACCACACTATAATAATTGGCTTGAGGGCATCTTAAAACACATCTATGAAAAGGTTTTTTTTTTCTTTTTAAAATGTAAATTCCCAAGGGGCCCCGGTTCAAAAAATACCATTTTACCTCATGAACTTCCATCCTGTCCATAAAAATTCCAACCGACATCAAGGACCATGTTATCTTCCAGAGGCCTTAGGTTCAGTATCATTTAAAGGGGTTGCCACTTTACCTCATGGCTTTTGGCAATTAAGTGGAGGGGGTAGTCAGGATATTCGGTAATTTACCAATATTATTATCAACTATTAGGAGTTCTTGATATGTAAAGTGGAGGGCTCCTGGTCTTTACTCATCAGCCAGAGATTCCCTGACCATAAAAATGGCCGCAGATGAAGGGTCTGTGATCTCTAAACTGCCTGACAATTTCTCCCTGCCAGGGACCGTGTCTTGTAATTCATGACAGATAAGAGATCACATGACCCTCAGCTGCCGCCATTTGTGGGACTGGAATCTCTGGCTGATGAGGGTTAAAGACACAGGACAGAAGCTTCCACTTTAATATCAAGAAAGTGGAGAAGAAAGAACCTTTAATAGCCATATAGTTAAAAGAACTAGTATCCTGCCCCCCCCCCCCCCGCACTTATATACACAAACACAAAAAAAGATTAGGTAAAGGTGTTAGGTAGGGACTTAAGAAATCCTCTTTTGTGTGGTTTGGCTGCATGTTTCTAATCAAATCGATTTTAAATGCATGTGTGGCACGTGTAAGGAATTGATTCAGATGACCTGCTGTGATTCACGTTACTCATGCTAACTTGCCAGGAATCAGCCACTGCGCAAGTTTTATTGTTGTATCATTCTAATAGAAAAAAATAGGAAAGCAAGCAGAAGGAAGTCCCGTCATGTAGTCTCTTGATTGGAGAGGAACTCCCTGCTGTGGACACATTGGACGTCAGGTCGATTCCTTAGTTACAAAATTTTCAGGTGTCGGTCCCATGCTGCAGCGTTATCCTGAGTTTGTTTTCTATACAGTATATTTTTTAGGAAAAATAAGACAAGTAGAAATTGAGCAGGATTGATCTATCAGAGGTTGACCTTCAACAAGGGGGACCCCTTTAACCCCTTACCTCTGCTGTCAGTTTTCACCTTTTTTGTCAGAATCTGCCCTGTGTCACTATAGGGGGTTATAATTCTGCAACGCTTTAAAATATCCATTTTTGGATTGTTTTATTGTGGCACATTAGGGCACATTTACTAAGGGCCATGCGCCAGTTTGTCGGACTTTGCAATGTTCTTTCTAGAGAAAATAGAACTTTTTTTGCTCCGGTAACATCAGAGTTAAGTGATTAAGTCCATCATGTAGGGAAGGTGTCGTAGATAAACCTACCCTGACCCAAGGGTTTGTCAGATCATATGCGTTTGTAACTAGAAACTGATGGAAAAGACCACAATAGCCAAAGCGAGATGGTTATTGTGCGCACTGACGTTGATTGAGGTGGTCTAATAAGCCGTCGAGGCAGAGTGGCGCTTACTGTACACGGTCATCAATCAAATTCACTTTCCACTTGAGGAAAGAAAGAGTGAACTTCAGGAAAGTTACGCAAGATTGTTTAATTGCTGTGGTACGGCGTCGGGCAATCTAAATGTCATACGCTAGTGTCTCAAGGTCACTTATTACATCAAGGGGCTCGTTTTTTATTAGAAACCAAAAAATACCAGTGATTTCCAGTTTTAAAATGGAATTCATTTCCACAAAAGTTTGCATGGCATTTTGCAAACAAACTTTTGAGTTTAGGTACATAAGGCATTCAATTGAAAACATCTCATACAGTAGCTGATACTTTTTAAATGTATTTTTTTTTTGGGGGGAGGGGGGGGGGGGGGGGGGGGGGGGGGGGGGGGGGGGGGGGGGGGGGGGGGGGGGGTTTCCTTTATCTTACTTTTCCATTTCCTTCCTCAATAATCATACTGTACCAAACAGTTAACTGTTTTTACCCCGGATTAAAGGGATCATTTGGACCATCTAATGTCTATGTGGTTTCTCTTGTGAAAGATAGATCCTTTAATATTTAAGAGGGATTAAGTAGCTTGGGAATAGCCCGCTAGAGTATGGTGAACTACTTTTGAATTGGCTCAGTAGCATGGATCTGGTAGAGTGTTATCACATTTGCAGCCCATCACTTGCCACCAGGACCTTTAAAATGATATGTTGTACGTCTGCAAATAAAAAATAAAATTACATGCAAAATTTGTATTATGGAGATAATAGCATTTCAGCCATCCAGGTATTAATGTCAATATGATGAACGTTAGTTCCTAAAAAGAAACATCACTTTCTCACAGGACAAAATTCAGGAGGGAAGTGTTTTCTTTCTGGAAGAGTCTCCATAAGATACAACGTGCTTGGGAGATCCATATCAAGATAAGCCCCACCCATAAAAGTCAAGTGGAGTTCAATCAAAAGTTAAGGTTTAGATTGAAGGGTCAAGGACAGGCAGAAAGACAATGAGGTGGAATCGGGAGGATAAGCCCTGCTGTAATGGACAAGTTGTAACAGATGCAGTAGCATCTGAGGAACTAAATTGACTTATTACTTAGGTCTAGGTGTTGCCTGAGGGACTTTTAGATAGTCTTAGGGTTTACAGGATTGATAGAGTATCCATTATGAGATCAGGGAGCTGGTTCATGTGTGCCACTACGAAGTAAAGAGGGTACCAATGCAGGAGGACGACGCAGTGGGCAAGGTCAGACCACAGCCACAGGCGATGCGAATGTGGCATACTGATAGTCAAGGCGTTCAGATAATATGTTGATTGGACTCTTAGATGAAATTAGAAAATAGCCCGTCTAACAATATTTAGCCTTACATTAATCTATATTGACAATCTATGTTTTTTCCTGCAGAGTTCAATGAGGCAGAGAATAAGCAGGGGCAGATTTGGCATCTATGAGGATTCCAAAACAAGATTGTTCCTAGTTACATTTGAATGGAGCGCAAGTAGTCCATGTTTACTGCTTGGCCATAGATTGAATCTATCTTGGCATCCCATGACTGTACAGGCCACAATTGTATCTCAAAGAACCCCAAGCAGCTGCATTGGGTTGAACTACGGGTAAATTTGCCTGGATATAGGAAGGTGTTTGGCAAATTTTCACAATAGGAACACTTGTAGTTACTAGTTATATTGATCGTTCTCTCCTAGAGAAAAATAGTATTCTCTTATAGGATTAAGGGAGTCCACTGTGTGGATTTCCCCGGAGATGTTCTTCAGATTGAGAAGCTTTATCAGGCTGATAAGGGAAACATCCACTGAGGGTGTGACCCTTGCCCTCCCATGTGAGGGAACCTGCCAAGCAAATCCTCTATCTAAGTTGCCTGCACTCCGGGGCAATTACAAAAGAGGGAGGGATAATTGTTGGATAAACTAGCAATTACCTGGATTTTAGCTACTTGCAGATGTGAGAAAGTTGTGTTGTGTGAAGATGAAGATCGTTACTGATTACCAATGTATAATTTATTTTTTTCAATTTTTTTTAGAAGTTAGAAATACAATTCAAATGTAAATGTGGAGATTATCAAATAAACTGGCAATCAATGATTTCAATAAAATCTTAAATGCCTTGCGCCACATTTTATTCAAGTCTTTTAGACTAGTACAACCCCGGACAATTGTGTGTTGAAAAGTGGATGCGGCCCTCCTGACGACATAATTTGGCGCAGTAACAGACTGTTCATGGCAATGCCTTTGTCGAAAATCCTGGAATAATAATAGTGCTTGATAATTGTTTATTTTACCTTACATAGATCACTGCCAGCAGCTTGGTGCAAGTCCCAGGGTTGGGTGGAGGGAGGAGCTTAGCTCAACTTTAATTCCAGATTTACTCCTCCACTTCCTTTCAATATGTGCCTCCCTCACCCTCCTTCAGCCACCTACACTGCTCCCAATCCTCTTCCATGCTCCCATCACCTTGGCGTGTGAAAATATAGCTTACTGTAATTCACAAGATGGAGCGAGAATCACTTTCAGTGGTGAGCTGACGTAAGCAGGGTGTAGGGGGACATGGAAAAGGGTGGAGATGGCTGAGGGAGGGTGCCGGAGAGGGAAGAGGGAGGGAGATGAGGAAATGGCTACTCCGAGTTTGACTCTCCGCCGCAACCCTGGGACTGCACAGAAGCTACGGGTTAGGGAAGCTTGGTTATAAAGTAAAATAAATGATTATAAAGCACGACTTATATTCAGCATTTTGACACAAAGGCATATTTCAAATTAACAAACAACAGCCTATCGGAAACCAGTCATTATTGAAATCAAACTTTTTGATTACGGTTCCTTTAAGCTACACCATATTATATCCAGCATCAGACACAGTGATAAATATGGTGAAACATTAGACTGTCTAGTCATTTACCTGCCCTGGTTAATGTAAGACACTTTGAGAAATCTCCCCCAATGGGGCAGAATTTATCAAGCTGTCGGAAGTCCAGAATATCCGAGGTGAACATGGGCAACTAGGAATATTCTGACTTTCAGACAGATTGATAAAGCTGCCCCATGGTGTTCCCACTTTCACAGGATATCAAAGTTTTACATATGTATATTATATTAACACCTAAATGATGGCCAGACGATGAACTATCCATTTTATTTGTTGGTTATCTAGACCCCCCCCCAAATTCTAACTAGAGATTAGTGGAATCATCGAGAGTTCAAGTTCGAAGAAGAAGACGAAAAAGGAAGCCTTGTGAATCAAATGTATTTGATTCGATTGTCCAGTAATTCCAGTAATATAAACATTATAGCTCCTCTAAAAACAACAAATTTTCCCATGACAAGGTCCTATGTGTTTTGGTAAATTTTTTTTCAAAAAGTTTTAATTTTTATTGTTCCCTCTCTTTTCTCCCTCTCTAAACTCTGAGATGAATGACAGCAGTAGCTAGACGCCATTTTGAAAAAAAGATTCATACTTAGCAAACCCGATAACATTCTGATTCACTATGGTGAATTTTACCACCAACCAACCCCACTGCAGTGATCTTTAGGTTTGTATTAAGTTGGAATTGTATGTAAGTCGGGAAACTGTGTATTTAATTAATTGTACATTTTTTTGGGGGGGTCTCTGTGACAGTTGGATTTTAAAAAAATCGTTGTGGATTGTTTCATAAGAACCAGGATTAACCCAAATTTTAAAGCTTCATTACAGACCACCTGTTGGTGCTAACTGTTATAGATGTGATTGTAGGCTAAGGCTAAAGTTACCAGTTAAATTACCAACATCCAGAGGTCCCGTGTAACTAGGGCGTCATCTGAAATCAGGTGTCTTAAGTAGGGGACCGCCTGTGTGTAATAGATTTCTGATGTCTAGATTAACTATTTTCATTCAGACTTCAATTGTAGGGGCTGTGATCAAGGTGCCAGATCGCGGCCACAATAGAAGTCTACGGCTCCCGGTCGGGCAGACACACCACAAAATATAGGACATGTCATATTTACTGGTGCAGATTGAGGCGCTCATCTGCCTTATGGGAGTAGTAAGGAGTGGTGAGGAGCCCGCTTAACCAACCCGCTCTCCTCCAAGACCTGTGCTCAACCAGGATCTGGACCGGGTGAGCACACTGCAGTCTGAATGCACGCTTCGATGAGTGGATGGCTGGGTGGTGAAAAGCCCGTATGTGATAGAACAAAGGAGGTCAATTATGTGGGGTATGGCTGTATAGAATGTTTATGAGGGAGTGCAGAGCCCCCCAAAAACTTGACCAAACTGGAGACATGAATCTATGATAGTGCCCCCCCACCTACCATGTATCCTTATTTGGTAGAGGGGCCCGTGGACCTTTTTCTAAGACCTCAGGACTCAGTGCAACTTCCCTATTTTATAAAATTGTTATCTATTTTTACCCATCATAATTAGAGATGAGCGAACATGCTGTCCCGAGCTTGATGCCGGTCGGAGCATTAGGTACTCGCAAAACTGGCTCGTTGCTGCGGCCGAATTACATCGGCCCGCTAGAGGAGGCAAATGGCCAAGCTCCGCGGTTTTTTTTGCTTTGGCGGCCAGAAATCAGAGCCAATCACAAGGCAAGGAGGACTTCTGCACTCACCAGCATGACGTCGGTACCCTTACACGTCGATAGCAGTGGTTGGGCCTTGGCAAGATATCAGGTGACCCCGGGATAGGATAGCCGCTGCCCGCGCTGCTCGGATCATTCTGGTCTGGGTTGCCGTCGGGGAAGTGAGAGCTGCTGTGGTCAGGGAAAGCGTTAGGGTGTTCTATTAGCTTACTGTTAGGCAGGAGTGATTCTCAAAGAACCCAACCAGCCCCTTTCTTAGGGCTACAATAACGTTCACTTTTTTATTTTAATTTGCATCTAGTACCATTTTGTGAGGAATTAGCAGGGGGAATTGCTACCGTTGTGTTTAGCTCTTAGTGGCACACATCATATCCATAGCAAAAGACCGAGTGGGGAAAATTTTTGTAGGGGTTGGGATTCCAATTAGGCACTAACTCAGGGTCATCTTCATTGGCATCGTAGTGGGCTTTTGGATTACTTGGCTCGCAAAATAGCCATAGGGGAGAATACAAGAGCTTTACTTACGCCCTACAGTAGCGTTCTATTATATTGATTTCTGGTTGATCTCGCTGGTGGCTTTGTACTTCTGCAGTGCATGTTACTAGCCATTCTGAGCAATTTGAGTGAGGAATTGCGGACCGCTGTGTTCCTGCGGGCTTCGTGCCCGCACCATATCCATAGCAAAGACCGCCGAGAGTGGGGACCCATTCGTAGGGGTGGCTTTTCCATCGGGCAACTCCCCTAGTGTCCTCTCCTCCTGCCTGTCGTGTGCCCTTTGATCCTTGCTAGACACCATCGCCCCTCGGCGCCTACCCCAGAGCTTCCTCCCGCCCCCCGTTCGCCGTTCCTCTTTTTTTTCTATTGGGAGGGGGGGGGGGGAGAGGGGGGGGGTGAGGGGGGAGGTAGGGGGGGGGGTGGGAGGGGGGGGGAGGGGGTGGGGAGGGGGGGGGGGGGGGAAGGGAGGGGGTGGAGGGGGGGGGTGGGGGGTAGGGATGGGTTTTTTGTTTTTTTTATTTTTTTTTTTTTTTTTATTTTTATTTTTTTTTTATTTTTTTTTTTCTTTTATTTTTTTTTTATTACTTTTTTTTATTTTTTTTTTTTTTATTTTTGTTTTATCATTTGATTTCTGGTTGATCGTGGTGGCTGTTTCTTTCTGCAGTGCATGTGTACTAGCCAATTCTGAGCAATTGTAGTGAGACTTGCGGACCCGCTGTGTCTGCGCTTAGTGACGCACATATCATCGCAAAGGACCGAAGTGGGAACAATTTAGTCGGGGGGGGATTTCAAGTAGGCACTAACCTCAGTGTCCATATCATCTGGGCATAGTAGTGTTGCTTGATACCTTGGTAGGAAAAATAGCCATAGGAGGGGAATACAAAGAAGCTTACTTACGCCTACAGTAGCGTTCTATATATTTGATTCTGGTTGAATCTGTGGTGGCTGTCTTCTGCAGTGCATGTACTAGCCATTCTGAGCAATTTGTAGTGAGACTTGCGGACGCTGTGTTCTGCGCTTAGTGACGCACAATTCCATAGCCCAAGCCGAAGTGGGAAAAGAAAAGTTAGTAGGGTTGATTTCACTTAGGCACGAACTCAGTGTATCTCACATCTGGCATTTAGTAGTGTTGCTTTGATACCTGGGCTAGAAAATAGCCACATAGGAGAATACCAAAGAGCTTACTTACGCTACAGTTAGCGTTCTATATATTTGATTTCTGGTTGATTGATGGTGGCTGTACTTTCTGCAGTGCATGGTACAGCCAATTTTGCGCAATTTTGTAGTGAAGACTGCCGAACGCTGTGTTCGCTGCGCTAGTGACGCAATATCCATAGCAAGACGAAGTGGGAAAAATTTAGTATGGGTTGGATTTCCAATTAGGCCACTAACTCAGTGTCACTTATCTGGCATAGTAGTGTGCTTTTGATTTGATACTTGGCTAGAAAATAAGCCCATAGCAATCGGATAGCATTGTTTGTTTTAAAAAAACTCAAAACAAAAAAACAAAAACACCACAAAAACAAAAAAAAACAAAAAACACTCAAAAAAAAAAAACAAAAAAGTTAAAAAAAAAAAATAAATTTAGTACACACTCATTTAAAACATTTTAACCCGAGGGCTAGGGTAGAGGACGGGGCGGGGGACGTGGGCGTCCAAACTACTGCAGGGGTCAAGAGGCCGTGGTCCTGGGCGGGGGGAGACAACACCCTGCTGTATGAGGGAGCAGCGGGAAACGCCGCGAGCTACACTCTAGGGTTATGTTCATGAAGTTTACGGGGACTCGTGGGTAGGGGGGAGCACTGTTTGCGGCCCCAGAACAAGTGCGAACAGGTGATGTAGGATTGCTCACAAGCTCGAGCCAATTTGTCCACCACCAGTCAGTCTCCCACGCAGTCCACCCATGTCACCGAGAATCGCCACTCCTCCAGCTCCTTGCACCTCAGCCTCCTTCCCCCCAGTCTGCCCCTCCCAGGAAAATTTGGCATTTTCCTGACCGGCATACTCTGAGGAATGTTTTCTGGACCCTTCCCCACAGTCACAACCACTGTCCGGTTGCTTGCTGAGGCAATTCCGATTGCCAGGTTTCCACCAGTCACAGTCTGTGGGGGATGATGGGGACCTTATTGACGTAGTGGTGGAAGGTGTTAAAGGAGGTGTCCGACGATTTGAGGGAGGGGTTGAGGAGACACGGTTGTCAGACAGTTTGGGGAAGTTGTTGTCAGGGCAGGGAAGTCCGAGGGGGGAGCAGACTGAGGATCGGAGGATGATGAGGGGTGGGGACAGACCAAGGCTGGGTGTGAGGAGGGCCGGGTGAACACAGTGCTTCTGAGGGATCGGGCGGAGAGGTCTCGACCAGAACAGGGTTTGGAAGAGGCCAGTGGTGGGGCACAGGACGGAGAGCGCAGGGCCAGCAGAGCTGTGCCCCCATCGCGCCCAAATGCTGTCAACTAGTGAAAGCTTCCCGTGGCGAGGGCTCTTGCGGTCGAGGGCTTAGATCTCAGAAAGGTCGGGAGGTAATACACACAGTGATGTCACAGTACAGGGATAATACACACAGTGATGTCACAGTACAGGGATAATACACACAGTGATGTGACAGTTAAATCTGCGCAGCTATGGTACAGCACAGGAATTATACTAATCATCACACTAGGAAAAACACAGGAATAATGCAAAAATTTTAAGTGAATAACAATAATAATATAGAAGAATATTACTCTGCAGTGTAATGTGATGTGAAGCTAATTACAGTCTTATTCCTGCAGCTGCTGTGGCCCCCCCTGCTGATCAC